>JAQFJA010000003.1:9878127-9892759 GCA_029874485.1 Naso brachycentron
AATGCAGCAATTTTTTTTGACAATAAATCAATACAGACAGCAGCGGAGTCATCAATCCCTTTGGCTCTCATTGCCAGTGAATTAAGTACTGAGATACAATTTAAAAACACCAGCCTGGATTCACTTACAGAGTAGCTGAACCAATCGCAATTTCAAAAAAAGAAGGTGTTTTTGTTTCTGTTTTATTGAACAGGTTTATGTTGCTCTGTAAATGTCAGGTTGTTACTTCTAACAATGTTAAGACTTCTGAGATGTTGGTCTTATAATTTATAACTGCATTGACCTGCTGTGTTTATTGCACAGCCACATATAGCATGAAAAACTCTATCAATACTCTGACATGCAGAACAGATACCATCAATGTGCCAGCAATGCAAATCAAAACCACAGTTTTGCTTTGTGTGTTTCATTAATTTTACTGTAGCCTTTGTTTAATTCATGCTTAAAGTGAACAGATACAACAATATTGCCTTTTGGGATTAATTCCATCATCGGATTTTTGGTAAAATGGCAGCAAAGTGTGAATGTTCCTATTATTACGCAGACTGCCAGTAATCCTGGCAGCTCCTCAGCAGATGGTGGGATGATGATGTCTCAGGTCTGGCCGTGCTGCTGCTTCCTCGGCCCTCTGTCCCTCTCTACAGACCCCTGCCACGCCACACCATGACTAATTATTTCCCGTTCGTCACAGAGACACAGTCATCAGAGAAACGTGGCGCTTTCTGCTCAGGCCAATTTAAGAATATTCCCACTGGCGGGGCACAGTTGGTTTGACTGGAATCTTGTTTTTAAACTCTTTAACTGGGGACATTGGGAGGCAACAGGAGGCGGAGATTTGATTTTTGGTTTGCAAATCAGCCACATTATGAAGCTTTGGGTCCATTTTTAGGCCATCTGGGAGCTGCGCGGGGGGATGATGTCCAGATGACACGTGGTGACCTTCAGGTTCAATACAGCTAAGAGAGATGAGAGAATGTGCGGCACATGTCCTTCATTAAAACACAGAGCCATGGCTGTGAGTGCTTTTAGTTACCCTTTATTCTGATGTGGGTTTCCATTAGGAGCTTTGGTCCGCTTGAGCTGCATCCACTGTGTTTTTCCACCGTATTGTGTACCTCTTCAGCTATTGTTGTTAGTTCTGACTGGCCTTTTCTTCCCTCAACTATTAGCCGAACTCATTCACACCAGAAGCCGACTTTTCTAACGTGAGACTGAAAAGCGCTCTTCTTGATAATAGTTGGCTTTGTGAGGCTATTTTCTTGGAAAATTAATAAAATTCTTTTTCAGGATACTTCATTTTGTAATTGGTTAGGCGACCATTGGACTGAAATGCCACAAACTTTGAGGTGAGCTCTGTACAAACCTGCTGTAACTCAAATGCGCACATCACGTATTAAAATGAAATAATGTATCCTATTTGCCTGCTTGCTTCCTTTTAGAAATAGTGTGCCATTTTAAAGGTTAGGCTGGGTGAGACTATTTTTCTAACAATCAAAAAATCCCATGGAAAGACCAAAAACAACAACAACTTAATCTTATTAACAGGTATTGCCTGTGGTCAGAGCCTGATGTAACTTATTCCTCTGTGCTCTAGAGCTCCGTCTTTGTTTCACTGTCCTCCTGCCTGAAATAAATGAGCTACTCGCAAAGCAGATGTGTGTAAAGGATCATTTGCTTTTTTGGCCTCTAGGGGGCAGCATAAACAAATTCTAAACAACATCCTGACATTTACGCGTTTTTCGCACTGTTTTTGTTCTTGGCCACACTAGCAGACATTTTTTTTTGTCACCATTGCTTAGCAATTCTGAGCAAATTTGACAAATTTTTGCTGAAGACACTTTTGCAATCACTAAGAATAATTTCCCAATCTGCTGATGCTCCACTACATTCACTCACTGCGGCCAACTTTGCCATATAGCCATGGGCAGGTTTTTGCACCATCCACATGAAAAAAGATGGACAATATGTAAAGTAAAAGTAGAGCCAAGACATCTTGATCGCCCCCTGCTGTCTGGCTGCAGTATTGATCATAAATACCCTTACATTTTAGCAGATTGGAAATGTTAATTTTTCTCTGATCAGTTTGGTTGTTATTTGTTATTTGATGCTGCAAAAAGTGATGTACCATGATGATTGACCACTAACACTAACTGGTGATTGTGTCCTGCAGCTGTATGGGTGGAGCCTCAAAACCACGGCTTCATTCGCTGAAAACTACTGTGCAGAGTCTCTCTCCCTATGTTGTCACCAGAGCAAGATGGCAGCCCCAATATCAGAGATATTTTGGCTTTCTTATGGCAAAAAGTGAGGTGGAGCAGCTTTGGCCATCCTTATGCATGTCAATAATTTTTACAGCAGACTTTTGGAGCTGTTTTGCTGAAAAGTTATTCAAAGCTCTCTCATTTATTTATAATTCATCTTGCCTTCATTCTTCGTCCTTCACCTGTCATCTTACAAAGGGAAAATGTATTCCTTCTGAGGAGAGCCTGAGCAGTGCTCTTTATAGATTTAGAATCAATAGCTGTTATTACCTCCTTTGTGCCACAGACCCTTCAAATAATGAAATACCTGTTGAGTGTTGCAGGTTTTGTACAGTTCTCTCTCACTCAGAGTGGCTCTTTGGTGTATAATTTGATGATTGATTACTGCTTCAAGGCGAGTGGTCTCGTAAGTGTAGCAAATTAAATGCAGAGCACTCATGAAGTCCATCAATACTTCTATTAGCTGCACTCTCACTAATCTGGGCTGTTTGTTTTGATCTGGACTTTACTATACAACTTAATGAACCACTGTGATTGGCAGTCAAACAGAGTTTGCCTACGTTGTGTCACCTCTCCGATTACCGCTGAGCACATATGATTTAAACTTGACAGCTGGTGATAAAAGCTGACCTAAACACTGAAATCACTGCAGTCCTGCTGTGACCTATTTTAATCTTGCCACCCCTTTCATTTCCACCCAGTCTGATAACCACTGGAGTGTCTTTTTCTTCTTCTCTTAAAACTGTCATATGGCAATTAACGGATACTAATGGCACCATCTCCATCACGTTCCTTCTGGTTAAATCTCTGGTGTGTAATTATGAGTATTATTAGCCATTAGAGCATAACATCATTTTCTATGTTGAGTTGAGCATACTTTATTTAATGCTAATGAATCAATATTCTCCCAGGGCTCTGATATAATTTGATTAGCACACATATGATTTCCTGCCTTATCAAGTTTTGCCGAATTAAATGACTCATCTTGGCTCGGAGAGAGTGGAAAGATTACAAAGTGTTCGCCGAGGTCAGCAGCAGGATCTTTGGCCTGAAATGGGGATTTCAGTCGTCACAATTAAGAGTTTTAAAGTCTAAATAACAAAGTCTTTGTGAGAGAAGTCACACAGCGTTTGCGTCTCTGGTTGCAGCTTGTCTGTCCTTTCAGTGCGTTCTGTTATTGCTCTGTTTCCCTTAATGCATCTTGACACAGTAGTCTGGAGTAATGGCTCTGAAATGCTACACTGAATCGATGTCTGGTGCCTTTTTCTCTCGTAGGTAATTTACTTGGTAACGAGAGACGCTGCAGAAGGCTGTCCCCTGCGCAGGCTGCAAAGATGTAATCTGTTTTTTCTATTATTAAGTTGGGTTAAAAAGACTTGTGCTGCTAATTAATTAACTATGAAACAGTGAGAAAGGATTTCACTGAAGGGCTTAATTTGGGTAAACGCTACCCCTTTCCTTCCTAACTGCGCTGCACCATCTGTTCCTGAACTCACTATCACCAGATAGTTCAATGTCTGCTTTGATATATAAAGCCGACACAAGTCTATCTGTGTGTGTGTGTGCGCGGCCTTAAGGTGTGCATGCATGTGTGGACGTGTGGAGGGTTACATTCCCTTTTGTCTCCATAAAACAATCTGTATCAATCAGTGTTGATCTAAATGACCTGGCATGTCAACAGCAAACTCACAGGAGAGTGGTTTTTAGAGCAAGAGATAAGGTCAAAAAAGCCATTTTGGGTATCATAAAGGAAGTATTGTCTGGATATTGATGTCATTTATTACCTGACAAAGATGGTTATAGAAGGGTTGGTGGAAAAATGGGGGAAGCGCTACACTAATGCCCCGAGAAGACTGAAGTGGAGGACAGCCATGATGGAAAAATCAATTAACCTTGGCCTGGAAGTGAACTGCTTGATCTTTCAACACGATTTTATTTGTTGACAAATATACCATCTGCTGTTTTGTGGACAAGGGGCATGGCATTGTGTGTGTGTGTGTGTGTGTGTGTGTGTGTGTGTGTGTTATCATTGGCTCTGGGAGAGAGGTTTTAATGCTTGTATGTTTGTATACAACTAAATATATCTGTGCAATTGTCACCTGACACTTCCACATTATAATCTACATATCAGATGTTTTAGAGAATGGTTGCATGATTCATATGGACAAAATTAGTTACGCCATGAAAAGGGTCCTCAAATGTGAATAATCAAAAGATTATAAATAGGATGACAGAGTACAACAATATTAGTGATCATCCAAAATACCCTCATTTTTATTGACTTTGTGCTTTTCAGCTTAGCTGTAGTGTTTGCAGTATTAATCCTTTGGTCCTCCACTCTGGTCCAGACTGAAATATCTAAATGACCATCAGACAGATCACTATGAGATTTTGTTCAGACGTGAATGTTCCCCAGATGGAGAATCTAACATTTCTTCTGGTACCACTGTGAGATTTGTAGTTGTGATGTTTTATCATGAACTGGATGAAGTGTCATAAAAACTGGTACAGACATCCATGCCTCTCTTGGGATGAACAGAACAAGTTTGTTGATCTTCTGATATTTTATCCTTTGTCATCATTTCAATTTGTCTCATATTTTTGGTTTATGACCAAATAGTAACAAAAGCAATATGCCAATTATATTTTAGTAAATATTGCAGTTCAGTAGCAGGACTCCTGAACTATTCCTGTATTACATGGTTAGATATTAGTTTTAAAATGGTCTCTGCATATCACAACAGACTGGCTGATTTAATGTTAACTTACCTGATATGAAATGAGCACTGCAAAGGCAGACATTTCTCATTTAATTCTTGTTCCAATCATCTCTTCTCAGGGCTTTCAACCAAAGATGTGTGTGATTAGCATGAAAAGAAGTGTGACTTGAAATTAAGGGCTTTGTTAAAAGATTTGTTAACAGCGATTCTGGCATCCCACTGCACAACACAACATGTTTACGACTCACAGCTCCTTTTGCATAATGTCAGTGTGACATAGTCTGATAATTCACCTATAACTTTCCCATTAGCCCCATCTGTGCTTTGTTTTTTTTTTTGTGCTAATTAACAACAACAACAACATGGAAATGGCAAACATTGCACCTGTTCCGTCAGCACGTGTCTATTGTCACTGTGAATGCATGTAAAGGATATGCTGGTAACATTTACATGAAGACATATATTTTAAAAATGAAAAAAAAAAAAAAAATTCCATCGAGTTTTTAGAAAGGTTCAGAATGTTGGTATTTCTTCTTCCCTCATAAATATTACGATGGTGGATTAATTATTTAAAAATTTTTATGGGGTCCAAAATGATTTTTTTTCTCTCTCTCTCTTTTTACGATGGCTAAAGGCTTGTGAGCCAATATAACGACTCTGGTACCACACTGTATCTCTGTGTTGTAAGATTCTCTGTGGTGATGGTGAAGTTGCATATATAGTAGAACCTTTAAGTAAAGCCTAAGACCAAGTACAGTCCTATAGCGGCTTGAGCATGGCTGAGGACTCTTGTTTGTTGTGAAGTGCTGGATAATTTCACTTAT
The DNA here is from genome assembly GCA_029874485.1 of Naso brachycentron. Lineage (NCBI taxonomy): Eukaryota > Metazoa > Chordata > Actinopteri > Acanthuriformes > Acanthuridae > Naso > Naso brachycentron. Next base: position 9,883,933 of record JAQFJA010000003.1, read on the forward strand.
TCTGGTGTCTAAAAAACACTGAACAATTTAAGTAGAAATGGTTGGTTTTTGTTTGAACTGCTTATAGCAAAAGTCCTCATCTTGGCCATAACCTGTAATGAAAGAAGGAAAGTGAATGAAAGTAAATTTTTCTACATTTTAAGGCATGAGAAGCCAAAAATGTTGACAATAACTGGAATCGATCAGAAATATTATTTGCTCTCCTTCAAATATTGAGCTAAATGATGTTTTCTCAATTGTTTTTATACCTCTTCTTTAGTCAAAGTGGCAGCCTTCCCACATTTGTGGAGTACAATTTATGAAATGATTGAACCCCACAAAAGAAGCAATATTGTGCTCAAATACCGAGACACTCATCAGCTTATGTTAATATCAGAGCGGCGAAGTCAGAGCTGCACCTGTGACACTCCTCGAAATAGAGAAGTGCTCCTTCAACGTGCAGCAGAATCCATAAACACCCCCCGCCTTCCTCTCTTCTCTCCTCTCATAACCTCCTCCTCAGCTTGAACACTCAGTGTAATTGACAAAGAAATCAGAAGATAGCAGCCAGCCAAAATGCACAGCTGAGGAAAGAAAAAATGTAGAGGGCTTACCTAAACTTCCTCTGCATCCTCCTCCCATCAGCATAATTCAACTGTCTTTGTTTTTGCAGTCAGATCAACAGCAAAATGCTTTAAAAATATAAAAATACACTTAATTATCACATGCCAATGTACTATTTAAAGGTCAGCAATTACTGATAAAAGCATTGGACACATTAGAATCTGTTCATTTAGTAAAAGAGGATTTGTTTGTACATTACTCTGTGTTTTAAGTTTTTTTTTGTTTATAGCTAATAAAAGTAACTCTGGTTTCACATTAGTAAAAAGCTCATTATTTAACAACATGCACTTCATATACAAAACACATCATTATTTTAACTATTCCATAGTTTTCTATCATCTTCTCTGTCCATTTCTGTGATTTCACGTACACTCATTTCGCAGGAAAGGCTTACAGTCTTGCATCAACAGCAATCCAACTTGTTATCCAGTATTCTCTGCACACTGTACTCCACTCTACCCCCTCTTTTACATCATTTTTCATTCATGTTTAGGAATCCGTATAATTAAAGCCTCATTTAAAAAAACTCATTTAGATTTGAGTTTGCTTTCACGCATTGCTTCCCACATCTCTAAACATATTTTCTTGTGATTTAATTGAAGAAATCTTCTGGTTGAAATTACATTTAAGGCCTTAGTCACTGTGACTAACTGTGACTAACTGAGGTCTGTTTTCTGTCTCTGCAGGCTTTGGGATGACAACACCTGTGACAGTTGCAGGCAAGGTGTTCCTGATCTTTTATGGCCTTCTGGGCTGTGCGGCCACCATCCTCTTCTTCAACCTCTTCCTGGAGCGCATCATCACACTGCTGGCCGTCGTGATGAAGGCTGTGAGGGAGCGGAGAATCAGGAACAGCGGCCTGCTCCCGCCAGGCATCCGCCATGACTTCTCAGCCTACTCGCTCCCTGGCTGGAAGCCATCCGTGTACCATGTGATGCTGATCCTCGGCCTGTCAGCCATCACTATCTCCTGTTGTGCATCAGCCATGTACACCCCCGTGGAGGGCTGGGCATACTTAGACTCACTCTACTTCTGCTTTGTCACCTTCAGCACCATCGGCTTCGGGGACTTTGTCAGCAGCCAGAGCGCGGCTTACGAATACCAAAGCCTCTACAGGGTGGCGAACTTCTTCTTCATGCTAATGGGCGTGTGCTGCATCTACTCGCTCTTCAATGTCATCTCTATCGTCATCAAGCAGGTGCTCAACTGGATGCTGGAGAAAATGAGCTGCTTGTTTTGCCAGCGCTGCAATAAAGCAAGCGCCCTCTTGGGCAGACGCAATGCCATTCGCCCGGGCTCTAAGGGTCGCCATGGTCGCTTTGGACAGACGCCCGACTCAGATGGACCTTGTGATAGTGACACTGAGGGACGCAGACTATCAGGGGAGATGATCTCTATGAAGGACTTGGCAGCCTCTAACAAGGTGTCACTTGCCCTCATGCAGAAGCAGCTGTCTGAGTCGGCCAACGGTTATCCCAGGACAGTCTGTGGAAGCTCACGTCATAATGGTTTCTCTGGGGGGGTTGGCGCCCTGGGTATTATGAACAACAGACTGGCAGAGACAAGCAACTCCAGGTAGACTCAGTGTGACAGGAAACAAAGTACGGGCGCTCTTTATTCTCACACTGTGTAAACAAACAGGTTGATTGCCATAAAAAAAAAAAAATACAAGGTTTTTGAAATGGTTTGCCAATGAAACTTGTTATGCATGACACATATGATATTTTTGGATCCCTTTGGTTCAAAACCCTGTGGTGATAATACGGGCAATGATGATGGTTTTTAGCGATGCTACAATGATGGCATGAAGAGAGAACAAAAACACACAAGTTGATCTGGAAGCGTGGGAACCCCTGATCATCCATTTCATTAACCTCAAACCCAACACAGAACAAATCACAGGAAGTCTCTTAAATATCAGTGTAAGTCTGCAGAGGAATTAGTCTGTTATACACAATGAATATATCAGACTTAAACGACTGAAATGGTGTGCTGTAAAGGAGCCAAGGGAAGCATACAGTGGATTGTTTTGGGGCTTTGCCAGTTCATTTGAATGTACATATTTAATGCTGATATAAACAAGAAAGGTGTAATCACTGACCGATATAGCACATACTGATCTATGCATTATACTTCCCTTGCATTCTTTTGCACCATTTCTAGACCTTCCGTTGATTGTGCAAACCCCATTTTATGTCTTGACCTGGGTCAGGTTTTACCCTCAGGTGGGTTCATTCCTGAGGGCGAGTGTGGGAGGAAGAGTTTGGCTAAGCATGACTGTGATGTAGCTGATTTCGACGGGGCTATGGCGAGGGGCATTTTTACAGCCTGCCACGCAGACTCAAAGAGTAATTTTCCGTAGCTCAAGATGTAGAAAAGAGCAGCGTTGAAGAATGAAAAATCCATTTCTCGTGAGAGGGGAGCTGGCCTTCTTATCAGCTCAGAAAATGCTTTGGCGGCCCAACACTTTGACTTGGAGGGGTAAAAGAAGGCACCGTCCAACTCTCTTCTTTTTCAAGCTCACAGCTGTCGGCAAGGAAAACAAATGATAAAGGCTTGCATTGTATTAATTACTGCTTAAATGCAGACTGTAGCCTTATGTATTTGTATAACGGAATAAATTAGAAATAAGTTTAGGTTTGTTTGAAGTAAAATTTGAGAGAACAAAAGCTGGTCTGAGGAGGTGAAATATGGATGTTTTTATCCCATAGGCACCTTGTGTTATATGATGTGCAATGAAAATAGGTGAGTCAATCTCAGATGCTTAAGTGGAAAGCAAAACCCTAAAGGATTCTCTCACTTATATGGATTAATCTTTTCCGGTGATTTTCTGTTTTCATCGAGCAGGGCTTCTTCGCACATCCATGGCTCTCCACAGAGCAAAGCATGATCCAAAAACCTGCAGAGGCTGATTTTCCTCCTGATTTCAGTGCAAATGTGTAGCCAAGATTTAATGGATGGAGGGTGCTTGCAGGGGATGCGGAGCTACCCTGTCAAGCTGCACGATCGATGCCTTTGTTGCCAGGAACTATCTCTTCCAAGGCATTGGTGATTTAAAGCCATGTGATAGTGTTTGATGTTTTCGAAAACAGACAAGACACAGGAGGAGACATTGTTAGGTGAGCTGTCAAAAAGACGTAATGAGGGAAGACAACTGAAGACAGGGACTGGTGGCAGCAGTAGAGTTAGAGGAGGTAGTGTTAATTGACTCGCTTCATATCCAAATTCATGCCCAATCCCAGTCGATCAGCCAAGGGCTCAACTTTTCCTGACATCCATCTTCAACATCTAATATCCTCCCAGGTCGCTCACTTCTTTTTTTGTCATCTCTGCATTCGCTACACACACACTGCACCAAAACCGTCCTGCTTCCTTTTTCCTTGCAAATCTGGGCTCTCCTCACGCTCATCACCCTTACACTGTGAATACGATGAGACATGCCATAAATGTATAAATATATATATATATATATAGCATTGGAATGGCTTAAAAAGCGCTTTTCAGTAAGGCGTGAATTGGATCTGGATCTATCCTTAGTTGATTTCCTTCCTGTCCGTGCATAGATCTGAATAATTTCCTTTACTCCCAAGAGGAATAGAGAAAGTGACTCAGGTAGTTAAATCTTCAGGCTTGTCTTAGTTTATCCTGCATGCCACTATGGTAAAGCCATACACGATAGTTGTATATAAAACAGAGGACTCTTTCAAGTCTATTTTTCTACATATAGCTTTCAAATGTCTACATGTGAATGATTGAAGAAGTCTCATGTCACGTCTCTCACAATGTCAGTCAGCAGATTGCAAGATGCAGCATTCAGGACTTAATTATGATTCAAAAATGTGAAATTTAGGGTAACAATTTAAACACATTTTCCAGAGTAGTTTGACATTTTGGGAAAAGAGCATATTTACTTTCTTGTAGAGAGTCGGATGAGAAGATTGATTGAATTGGATAAAGTGTCTAGACGGGGACCCTGTTTATTCCTAGTTATTCAGTGACTCACGGGGTCAAAAAAGTTTGGTTTCAGTGTGGTAAAAGTTCCCAGATCTTCTGCTTTGCTTCTGCCTTGTGAGGCCCATAGCATGTGTACTACAGAGTTCCTGCGGCTGGGCCAGTGAACTTCTGGTTTAGCACTCCACTAACTTGAATGAGGATTAAAACAATTTAATTTTGTGTTTCTCCAAATGTAATTGAACTAAAGATATCAAAATATGAATGTAAAACAAGTCATTGTACAGGAAGTGGTGATGCTTAAAAAACTTAATTCACTTCTTTACCTCCGCTTGTGTAAGATTATGGGAAAAAGTCTTTTAAGTGACGTGTTTTAGGCAGTTTATCCACTAAGTAACATTGGCTTCAAAGCCTGACGAACTTCCTAGGGTCTTGTTCTAGAATAAATGGGCTGGGGGGAAGAGAGAGGGAAAATATGCTGTGTGCTCTCTTAAGCCCAGCCTAGCATACACTGTATGATCTTGGCCCATTTTTGAGGCGATTTCGAGGACCCGACTCGTTTTGATGTGTCGGGCCGACTTCCAATCGTGCGTCATTTATCATGCAGTGCACGGGGGAACGAGGGCCGATATGCTGCTCCCAACACACGTTCTGATGATCGGACGGATTTCTGACTGGTCAGAAATTTTGGTCGGCTGTCACTAGGCTCTCGCACAGTTGAAGCAGAGCCACGAGACAATTCGTCAAGATCAGAGCCTTTTGTTCTCACTGCACCTGAACGAAGTGGCAAATGGAGCGTCTAAATGCCATGGCAACATGCACACAGCAAGGAAAAAATAAAACAGTGCTACAGTAATCACAGTGTAGCTAATGTTAGCTATCAAGTTAAAACAGTAAAAGCAGCTAATTTACCTCCAATTCTCCATAACGTTACTGTCCACGTATTCCAAGCCATCTGTGAGTCCGTACATGCCGGCACATCTTTATTTAGAGGTTTTGGCACACAGGATAGCACAAATTATCAAGGCAGAACGCTTCTGCCTTTGTTAGTATTGTTGCTAGCAAACAAACCTGCCTGTGAGCTTTCAAACAAATCATTATTGACAATTGTCCAGAGCCAGGATGGTCCGTGGGGGCCGACGGGCCATTTTTACATGTACAGTGTGAGCACTTAGGTCGTGGCTGGCGATTGGACCATACAGCGTTGAGGACCTCAATCGTGACCATCGGCATCACATCGCAGACAATTGACTCGTACAGTATGAGCTGAAGTTACGACAACATGTCAAAAACACGTACAGTGTATGCCAGGCTTTATTAGTTGTTACATCTCCAGTAGCCTCACAGCACAATAGGTCACAACACTGTAAAGATGAGTTTCTGACAGAGATTTTAGCATGGAGAATAACATATCTGACTACACTTGCGGCAAATCAAATGTAAAACTAAAACATCAAAGTGGATAACTCGGGTGACCTAGGCTTCTTTTCTATGCTGCTGTGATGTGATTGGTTGTTTCGCTGTAAGACAGCTGAGTGTCCCTCCCAATTTCTCCAGTCAAATGCTAAGCAAAATGACCTTTGCTTAACTTCTTAACTGGGACCAGTATCTTCCTGCATTCTCTGTTGGTTACCTTGAAACTGGTGCCAAACAATAATACTTTAGTGCATCACTCCTCATAAAACAGTGATTGTTGTTGAGAGTTTTGAGCTTTGGTATTGTCCCCCTCCATTACAGTCTTTATCCGATGCTAAGCTAAGCAGCTGCTTGCTCTGGCTCTGTCCCATAGTAATAAAATTTACTTCCTGTTACATCTCAAGTGAACTAGAACATATTATACCTGATAGATCTGTACAAAAACAGGAGTGGTAAAACAACTACTTTTGTGGTTAGCTAGCTGTTTCATTTATTCTTCATATAAAGTTAACAAAACCAGCTGCTGCCTACTGCTTCATATTTCCCATGCAAGCGTTGCCGTGGTATCAATCTTCTCTTCTAGCTCTCAGCAAGAAACCAAATGTGTATTTCTAAAAATGTGCAATTATTCCTCCCGAGAAATTGACTCATGAGCTCACTGCACGTGTGTGATGCAAGATGTCAAACCCTGTGACATTTGAGCAGGAGTACAGGCATGCTGTAGCAAATGACATATTGTAGTCTGAAAATAGTGCTGTTCCCCTGCTGTAATATGTTGGGGTGGGGGAAGGTTTCGGCATTTCTCTATAAGAATGAGTCCTGAAAAATGTTGAACTTTTATCCACACTTTAAGGGTTAAAGGACCAATGTGTAGGATTTTGGGCACGCCTATCCACTAGCAGAAAAGTATATAATATTCATAGTTATGTGGTCATTAGTGTATAATCAAACCAAATTGGCTCTGAAGAGAGCCTTTCAGATTTTTACAGTACCCGAAGGCCAGGGCAGGACAAGGTCAGTTGTCCTATTTGCTCGGTCAATGAAGGGTGAGGGGAGGAGTATTCAGTTGACTAATCTCCGACCACTAAATCCCACACACTGGTCCCTGAAGGTTACACTGGCAGAGGTTTCGTAATTGCTTACTGATTATTAAAAGCCCCTGTAGCTCTTGGGGTATAGCTAGCTGCATTGTATCCTAACCTAACCTTTGACAAGGAGCATGTGTGTGTGTTTGCAATATGTTTGTTCAAAACAGTGTGTAAAGGACTGAAAATGAGAATTAAAGGACTGTGATAAAATGCTTCCCTTAACATAAATCCCCCAGAAGGTATTTGACTTTATGTAATATCCATTAAAATGTATTTTGCTTAAGCCTGAAACACATCAAGCTTTTAAGACACTAAATATAGTATTTAGCGTAATGTTTGCTCATCGAAAATGCATGCGTGGCTTGAAATCAATTGCCTTACTTTAGTCCTTGCATATTACAAAAGTTTCCTTATTGAAAAGATTAGTGTGTAGAACTTGTGTGTTGTACTATACAATCCTTTTGCATTTTGCAAAATTGATCTCCATTGATTACAATGGTTTTAACTCCCCCACTGTCCTCTGTATCTTCTGTAAGAGGATGCAGGTGGTCTTAGGATTTACTGTATGTTTGTATTTGTTATCAGCAGAAATGACTCCTAAATGTAACTTTTCTTTTCAGTGTGATTAATTCTTCTCATGTTCTCATCAAACATGAAATTAGATTAGATGATGCAAAACTTTTAAGCCCCACTAGTGCGTTACATGGGTGAACATAGCAGACTTGGATCACAGCCCAAAGTTAATGTAATCTGTAACTATTAAACACTGCCAGTGTTTATATCAATCAACACATATTATACTGTATTCACACTAAAATCTGCTCTGTAGTCGACAGTTCTTTGACTGTAAAATAGCACCATTAAAATGTCATGCTCCATAGCTATTATAAGCCCCATAATAAAATGATTTGTTTGGAATACGCGACGACTGGAGATGTTAGTGTTTATCTTGAAGGCTGTCGATGGTGCTAATGGCATTATCATTTATTCAGCAAAGCTATAATTTCTGTGTGATCACAGTATGATACATAGCACTGTGCTCGCTCCAGTTTCTTCTAAGGAAGAGTGCATGAACTCTTTTGTATTTGAGACTGTTAAAGCCACTCATTTCAGGAACAAAATGTAGCCTTTTTACCCTAATTTGGCTGGAGCACACAGGAAACGGCTGGTTACTGGTGGGCAGGTAACAGCTGAGTGGCTCAGTAACAGAATGATGTATTACTGCGCTGCTTGGCTGCTTCTGATCATTAACAAGAGTCACATAGTTAGCTTTAATGCAGAGCTTGATTTTTACAGCCACCCAACATGTGAGCCTGTTGTTTCTTTTTCACAAAGAAAGATTTTGAGCCACAAACCACATTCAGCTCTCAATTTCAAGAGCACTTGAGGTGTCTGTGATCCACAGTTATGTTGACCTTTGACTCTGTCGACATCGACTTAATTCCACACCTCGGTGTGTGTCTCATGTTGCTTGCATTGTGGTGTTTCATCTAGTTAATGTATGCAAATTCATTCTGTTCGCAAGTTGCACATTTATACCAATGATTGTACTTTTATATTTATGTAATTAAAGTAAAATCTATATGAAACAACAAGGGGTTCCATTAAACACTGATATTTACTGACTTTTCTTTGACAGTCCTTTACTGTTATTGCCATATAGTGACTTACAGTGCTAATTTTAATAATTGATTTAAATGACTATGAGCAACATATACATATTTTGGGGTTTATTACATCGTAAAACAATCTGGCTTAAGTGAGAGCAA
>JAQFJA010000003.1:9960012-9974153 GCA_029874485.1 Naso brachycentron
AAGAATTTAAATATCAATTCTTAAGAGGAGTTGATGTTATTCTGTTTTAAAATGCAGAAAGGTTTTTGTAGAAAGAATATCTGTATGCTAAAAAAAACCTAAGGTGTTTAAAAAGGTAGCTTTTTATTATGTTAACTAAGGTATGAAGTGAACACTTCAGTAAAACCACCTCGCTTGCGACACCTGTGGCCGGAAGCATTATGTTGTCTGTTTGTCTGTCTGTCCCACCCTCCGTCTGTCCCTCTGTCCCATTCTCATAAATGGGATATCACAACAACGCCATGAAGGAATTTCTCCCGATTAAATACAAATGTCTGCTTGGAGTCAAGAATGAACTGATTAGATTTTGGTGGTCAGAGGTCAAGGTCACTGTGACCTCACAAAAACCATTTTTTGCCCTAACTCACAAAATTATTCACTTATTATGACACATTTCTGAATGTCTAATAGAACAAAATGATAAAGTGATCGCATTTTATATCCAAAAGGTCCCCCATGGGTATAAAGTTAAGGTGAAACTTGAATGGTTGCCGGAGGTTTTGTACATCCTTATCCAAAAAAGTGAATATTTATAGAAGCTGGTGATGTTGAACCTATAGAAGTAAGTGAAAGACAAATATAAGAGGTGGTAATATAACGTGTGTGATGTCTTCCAGTGCTGCAGATGAGCACTGAGCATATCTTTATGTTTTATTGCTGCTCCTTACTGCATGCTCATCTTCTGTTGGTTTACTCACTTCAGAAGCTTCAGTAAATATTTTCATTCTTTGAAAGCAAGCCACTTCCAGCTGTCTTCACGCTGTTTTCTTTTGGTCTTTGTGAGAGCCGCGTGTTCCCACTGTATATGACATGGATACCCAATGAAGGATCCCATTAGAGCTTACTCTGAGTTTTCCTGCAGGGCCTTACTCCTGGTCTCTCAGTTGCTTGCACACAGAGCTTCGTTCGCAAACACTTGTAGTATTTACATGGAGAGTAATCTCATACAGAGCACATTCCTGGAAGGGCTTATGTCGAAACTTCAAGTGAGCAGTCAAAGGAACATTTATTGTGCCTCCACATATATTGAATATTTTTTTTTATAATGTTTATTACAGGGATTTGGACTGCAGTGTACAAGCACGGAGAAAATGGTCTGAAGATTAGTGCCTCAGTGCTTTGGCATTAAAGTATATGAGATTGTCGCGTATGTTGATTGCCGGTGAGTGTTTGTACACTGAACTTAGAGCCACATGACCCAAGAGATAAGGTTTCAGTCCTGGCTGGGGGCTGGCATGTACTTTTACAGGCCTCACCTCTGTTGACGGTCGAAGTGCAGTGCTGTGTGTTTGAGTTTGAAAGTGCTGTGTGAAGTAAATGTCTCTCAACATCACAATCATTATCCATTGTTTTGTTTGCTTGTTTTCCCTCCCAACTGTTCGGCGATTGCATCAGTCAATTTATCGGGTTCGGCCCGGGTGTTTGTCAGCAGTCTATAAGCTACATGCTGGTGGAATTCATAGATTGCCAAAGCAAATACTGCTGCTTCAATAAACGCTACCTCACGGCCTCTGGCTGCTCGAGTCCACTGTTTTTGGTGTGGAGCAGGCCTTGCTGATTCTGTGAGAAGTCTGCGTTTGTTTTCTGAAAATGAACTTCCTCAACAGGCAGGAGGTGTTTCCGTTCCTCCCGCTCCTCTGTTTGAAACTGTGAGGTGAATACTGAGCACTTCTGAAACATGACTAGAGCAAAAGCAACTGCTCCTTTGTATGAGCCGAGTGTGGGGCCAGTTGTAATGCTTTTTGTAAGCTTTTTCATTTGCTTTCACCTCGAGCACTGAGTAGATCGTTTTAATCCATTGAGTAGATTTATTAGAGAATGAAGCATTTAGACGTGATTCGAACAGTAGCCTGATTAGCCTGGATGCTTTATGTGTTATGACATGATTTGACCCTCGCATAAAATAAAAGACTACCACTTGGCCACCTCGCTCTGGAACAGCCTCTCTCTCTCTCCCCCAGTCTCACCCTCTCTAACTCAACCCCCCTTTGTCTCATTCACATTTTTGGAGCTCCAGCCAGACTGGGTAGTCACCTAAATATCAGTTAGGGTTTCAAATAACAGCTCTCGCCATGGGGCTTAGCGACACACCTTTGTGTATCTATTACAGAGGTGTAACTGGTTTGTGTCAACTGGTTTATTTCTTGCGAAGAGGGTGTGGCGTTCGCACATCTATGTATGAAACGAAGGCGGTTAAATACGGAGTCTTTATGTCCCAAAATCCTGTTTTGTCATTTCCATAAAAATAATAAGTTGTATGTCGTTTTGAGTGGCCAAAAACAGCTTTATGGAGCATGGAATGGGTATTGCAAGATATGCCTTAATGGCGCTTAGTCAGTAGTGCCATGACATCCAGGTTGGCTGTGGCCTTTCCCACTGCTCTTTGTCAGACAGGTTTGTGGAGAACAGCAGCAGACTGCTGGCCTCAGCATTTTCCGCCTGTATTGATCTCCCCACATTAGCTCTCTCTTCATGCACAGACATGAGCACAATTGCTTCCCTTACAACATTGGCTGCCGTGGCAACTGAGTCCCGATCATGAGATTCGCGCCTAGAAAACATCTCCAACCACGACCACTTCATTTTGTTGCTGCTATCATCTCCTTTACATTCCCCCATACCTATTTGACACATCAACGGCTTGATTTGCCACTTTAAGCTATCTCCATATGTCTTTGTGTATTTTTGAATAGGCTGAGTGCTTAACAGGATAAAAGAGCAGTTTGAAAAGGGGGGAAAAATGTGCCTTGGCACCTGCTGTTCGTGCCTGCCTGTTTGCACATGAATATGATGAGGCTGGCGGTGCACGGGGCTATTTTAACTTGCAGATGAGCCATCAGGTCAGCACCATTGCAGCTTTGGTGTATTTTCAAGGATGAGCTGCAGTCAACAGGCCAGCGCAGCTTATTAGCTCCCTCTCCCCTCTCCACACTTGACACACCAGTGTCCCATTAGTCATTGCATTCCCAGCCGCCTCTCTTTGATGCCTTTTCATAAGAGCAATGATAACTGCGATCATTGCAACAGCAGTGGTAATTGACCAGCTGCAGTCACAGTAAAACACTTCCTGTGTTTGGCTTGATGCAAGGCAGCTTTCACCATCGTCCTCCTTGCCTCTGTTGATATTTAAATGACAGTCTTCTGGAGGAGCTACTCAAAAGAGGATAAGCCCTCTCGCGCGCCCAAGGGCCCAGCTGAGAGGTCAGGGGTGTGATGATGGACTGAGGTGGAGCTCTCTGGTATTTTAAGGTTAATCACGGGTCTGACACTTTTATCTGGAACGTGACTTCTTCTCATCTGCCTGCCACAAAACTGAATGAAGTTTACAAGCAGTCATTCTGTCATTCATTCAAGAAAGGCATGCTGAGTGTTTTTTGTTGACCCTTAGTCCGGAAGCCACACCTTCTAATCAAGCAAAGACCCAGTGCAGTCAGAGGCCTTTTTGACACACCTGTGTTGTCTGGTAGTTTACTGTAAACCTCATTATTATTGTCATGCATGCATGTATTAAGAGGCTGACTCATTGATCCAGACATGACTTAAACTCACACAGAACAGCCTGAAGTCAGGACAGCAGGACTCACTCCGTTTTAAAGACCTACTAACATGTCCTTTCTCTCTCTCCATCTGCAACACAAGTAACTATGTGCTTTAAAATCCTGCTCCTCATTGAACCAAAACATGTTGAAGAGCATGAAATATTTGGCTGGCGCACGTGGCCGACTTAATTCTGAAGTGATGCTTGAGACAGTGAAATGTATTGTCCTCTAGAACTGCAGTCCTGTCTGTCTGCACAGTGCCTGTTCTATTTGTAAATGCATTCAGAGCAGCAACCTGTCATGTTGAGGGATATCTTTTTGTGTTTTGCTCTAATGAGCTGAGATTTTCTTTAAAACAAATAGGCAGTTCTTTCGCAGCCTGACATATCCACTTGCTTGACTTTGCAGAGAGCTGTGATTCATTCTAGACTGAGGAAAACTTACATATCCTCCCTCACTACCTCTGAGTCGTAGCTACCTCTCTCTGTCGGTCTGTCTGTCTGTCTTCCTCTCAGTCTCTTGGTCTCTCTTTTGCTCTGTCTGTCTCACTCGGTCCTCCTATAAAAGGATTTTTCTATTGTTCTATCTCTTCCTATGTTCACTGTGCCTGTCCTTTTGCCTTTGGCCTGGATAGCTCTGTGGCTTACTTACTTCCTTCTTTTTGGCGATAAATGTCGCAGAAGTATATGTGGCTCAAAAGGAAACGTCTACGGTGCTGAGAAATGAAAACGCAGACAGCAGAGGATTGACGGGCAGAATGTAGGATAAAATGTTGTTAACATGACTTCACCTATAGAACAAAAGAAATGTACTATGATGACAGAAACTTTAACAACTATACTACACATGTCCTTTACAGGCTTCTTAAGTCACAGCCTTAGATTTAGATGTCACTGTAAACCAAAATAGAATGCTTGCTCAGTGTTTATCCTCTCTTTGAGAGTTGAGTTGTCATTTTGTAAACGCACTAATGCCTCCCTCTTCCCCTTCCTGTCCTCGCTGACTGGCTTTGTGTGTGTGTGTGTGTGTGTGTGAGCACGCGCGCATGTGCACTCCTTCTCCTGTCTCACCCACTGTGCAAACACTCTCCAGTTTGACCTAATTCTTATCTTATCACTGACATGAAAAGATATTCCTATACACCGCTTTCCGTGCGCCATTACTTCTCCACCTCCCAACCCCTACTTCCATCTCGGTTCGGATCTAGAATGTCGCAGACCACCTGGACTGGGACATTTGGTGTCCAACTATGGGCATACAAGGAACATTTTCGACACGGGGCAGCTGCTCGATGGTTGTCTGTGGCAGAGTCAGCCAGCATGGATAACTTACCTAGATAAAAACAGGTTTAATAATAATAATTTAAAAAATCTTTTTGTATCTATATATCTCGTTTGTGAGATTTCTGCTCTTAATTGAAGGGACAGGGTTGTCATGGTGACACCCAGGAAGTAAGGCTTGTTGTGAGCAGAGCCAAAGAGGGATCTCTTTGTGCTCTGAGCCTCTCCAACCAGTGTGCAAGACCATAGCTTGTTTTCTAAGGTTTAACATAGAGATATTCAAGTTTAGTAGACAAAATATATTTTCAAATAAGCACTCACGTACTTATTTTATCGCACTGAGACTTCCCTTTTTCTGTAGCTGTAATTAAAACCACAAGTCAGTACAACTCAGAACTAGAAGAGGATTGTTGACATGTGAACAATTCTTTCTCTGAGCCTACGCAATAAAAGAGTGTCATTTTCTTATTAATTAGGGTGCTTGGGTGGAATTAGTTGATGATACAGGACTCCTGTCTAAATTGAATTTTTCATTGGTGTTAAATGACTGACAACTTCTAGCTTAATCTGGCATGTGACAAACTGAGACTTGATCCTGGCTGAATGCATATCAGTGTTTAAGAGCCATCCACTCTATGAGATGGAGGCCTTACACTCATTCCTGCAGTCGTTGGATGGTCTCATGCTCATTCACACATAACGAGCAGCTGGTTCTTGTCTGAAACGAGGTGGGCGTCGAGGAGTGGAGCCTTAAGTCGGTTCACTTTCTTGAGAGGGCCTCCTCGATGGTCCTCGGCTGTAGTCAAGAGGAAGGGTACGGGGCTGAGAGCCTCTCCGTCCTCGCCAGACGTGGTGGAGAGGGGCGGCGAGAGAACCAGGGAATGCGATAGAGGCAGACAGGCACAGCTACAGAGGGTGTGCCCTGTGGGAAAACTTGAGAAAACAAGGTCAACGCTTGGAAAAGCACATCATTCCATTATGTCGCATCCAGTTATTTCATACTGCCAGCTATGTCTGAAATCAGCTCACCATCAAAAAGTGTGATTTTTGTCGATATGTGTAAGGTGTTTGACATTAACGTCTCCTCTCCTCTCTCTCCAGACCTCTTTGATTTAATGGGTCCAATCATTGGGATGTCACCAGATAAGAAAACGGAAATTCCGGGTATGCAAGAGGAGCGGACAGGGCTCAGAGGTGTTTGTGGTGTGGGAACGCTGCCTGAGGCGGAGTGCGCGTCCAGTCCGCTGGCGACCAGTGTGGATCGTACTGGAGGCACAGAGGATGAGGAGCTCACCAACCTCAACTGGCTGCATGAGAACCTGCTTCAGAACTTCACTCTGGGAGGTCCTGAAGCTCAGCCCAGCGGCAGTCCCCTCTTTGACATAGAGGGAGACTACGGGTCCAGCCAGGGGCCATCATCCTCCTCCTCATCTTCGTCACACGGCAGAGGCAGGGAGCGGGACTCATTGAAGTCAAAGCCCCCTTTCTCATTTTCTCTCCTCATCTACATGGCCATTGAGCAGTCTCCCAGCAAATCTTTGCCTGTTAAAGAAATCTATGGCTGGATCCTCGAGCACTTCCCTTATTTCTCCAACGCTCCCACTGGCTGGAAGAACTCAGTACGTCACAACTTGTCCCTGAACAAATGCTTCCGCAAGGTTGAAAGGAGTTTGGGAAAGGTAGGTCAACAAACTCTCTCCAAGCTTTCACACCCAGATTTTACTGTAGAAAACTGTGCTGTTGAAATTATGCCCTTGAATCGCTTTTTGACTATGTGACAGTGAAATGTCCATGGATCATAATTTGAATGCCTTGTGTATCAAAACACAATTGGTTAGCAGTGTGTTGCAGTCTAAAGCTGCAGTGTGGCTCATATGACAGCGTCTGGGGCTGTAACTCGGCCGCAAGGACCTCTGACTCTGCTCAGATAAGGGTGGAATCCAGTCAAGGTCACAGATACTCCATCAGAGGAAATGCAAACACAGCACACTCAGATAGGACTTTATCTCCCAGAGCACTCCAAGGTGGTGCAACTGTTTTAACCAGGGAGGGAAGCATCCCACTGTTGGAAACCTCAGCGTCACACTGCGAAATTGAAGCAAAGGAGACCTAAAGTGCAGTGTTGTGACAGCCTGGTCCTGGCAGAGTTGTGTCATTTGTGCTCATCTGTGTGTGTGTCCCCGTTTTGAAAGAAAAAATAAATAAATAAATAAAATGAAGCTGATCTAAATCCACCACATCTTGCACAAACATTTTGGTAAACTAAATAGGAAATTAGTAGAAAATTTGTTGTAAAATTGTAAATTTTCTTCCTAATGGTTTTGATTTCCAACTTTTGTGCTGATAAATTGCGGTGAGGCAGAGAAATGAGCTAGAAGAGAAAACATTAAATGAAAACATTAGACTTTGAAGCCCCTCAAAACATGGTTTCAAATATTGTGTATTTTTGTATAATATGAAAAATAAATTTTAAAGAAGCACGTAAAGTTAAAGCCTGTCAAAATCACCTTGGGCGTTTCTTTATAAGAGTTTGGCACTCATAAAGTGAGCTTATCTGTTTCATAAAGATTGTGAGGGTTCTCTATAATCCAGTTGGATTGACAGTCGCTTGGTAACGTAAACAAACGAATCCCATGCTGTCACCAGATAAAAAAAAGGTTAAAAACCTCTGACGCAAAACAACCACAACTGCTCTTACTTTGACAGGAAAAGTCATAAAGGCTCCCAGTGCACATAGTAAAAAAGCTAGTAGAGACAATTGGATTGCAAGGCATTTTCATACAGTCTAAGTGCTGAACATGGGAAACTCAAGTTTTGGAGGAAGGCATTGAGGTTTTAAAGGGTACAGTCACGCCTGTGCCAGATTCGTGTAGTTTGTTTATTGCTACACAAATCCAGGGAGTGACACCGTGGTAGCCATATTGAGCTGCAGTATGAGTTCAGACTTGTGACCGGCAGAGCCCGCGGTGCCAGCTCTGTGCCTGGCTAAGACCTAGTTTCCCACCACGGGGAGGAGATGGCGGTTAGCACTCAGCGAGTAGCAACATGGTGAGGCGCAGGCCGCTCAGCATGCAGGTGCACAGCGTGAGCCCCTCGTCTGCTGAGAGACCAGCACTAGTTTCACATGACACTGGCTGGTGGTTTCCGTTGCCATGGAGACATTTCCTTCTTCCTGCATCAGGGCTGGTTGGTAATCTGAGTCAAGGTTATTCTCCTCCCTCCCTCTCTGACTCCCTCCCTCCCTCTATTCTCCTCCCAGACTGGGCAACGTGCCGCCATCAGATAAAGTGACAGTTAGCACACTCCCGCACACATCACCAACAGACAAATTCACTCCACACACAGCGCTGTGGAGCAGTTATTTCCTCCTTTTGTTCACGCTGTTGAGGAATTCTTAGTGAAGTGTTTGCCATTTTCCA
This sequence comes from Naso brachycentron, assembly GCA_029874485.1. NCBI lineage: Eukaryota > Metazoa > Chordata > Actinopteri > Acanthuriformes > Acanthuridae > Naso > Naso brachycentron. The sequence goes on from JAQFJA010000003.1 coordinate 9,968,290, forward strand.
CTGTCTTGTTTTTGATGAGGCACTCCTCTAAGAACTATTACTTTCACGTTTTTGCCATTTTTGCAAAATTAGACTTGATGTGATGACATCTGACACATGCTGCTTCTGGTGCAGTCTAATGTGTTTTCTCTGGTTTTGTCAGCTGAATAATCTACTGTAGTTGTTCAGAATAAAAGCATTTGGGCAATTTCTGTGCTTCATTTAAATTTATTATAAATTATATTAAAGTAAATATTTGAGATTTGTCAAAATCTTTCTCAGTTTTTTTAAAAAACATATTGAAGCAGTTTGAGCATGTAAGCCCACAACTGACACACAAGTCCAAGGTAGCCGGCCATACTAAGTCAGCGTCAAGGTTACTATTGTTAAAACAAAGGAAATGATGAAAACCAGAACAGAAAAAAACTGTAATGTACACGCCCCTCACCTGGTAATGTAAACCAACCTGGCTGGCATCATAGCGGTGAGGACTAAAGTCGGGAGAGAGCGGCAAAGACTAAAACCAACACTAAAACTAATAAAATCTAACCTAAAACTAAGCATTTTTGAAAATTAAAAACTAAACTAAACTTCAAAACTTGCTTTTAAATAAACTAAAACTTAAAAAATTAAAGTCAAAATAGAATAAAAAGAAAAAAAATAATTAAAAATCCAAAACTAATATAACCTTGGTCAGCATGCACATCAGCTGTATGATTCACATTCATACTGCTCTATTCCGCTGACTGTTTGTTTCTCAGTTTCTGACAAGTTTCTTACTTTTTCACCTTGCTGTTGTGGAAGTTTGACTGTCCCTGCTCTTTCCTCCAGTCCAATGGAAAAGGTTCCCTCTGGTGTGTGGACCCCGAGTACCGCCCCAACCTGATCCAAGCTCTTAAGAAGCAGCACTTCCCTGCCGCACATGCCTTCTGCACACCACCCGCCTCCCCACCCAGGTAAACCTCCACCAGCTGGTCTCTGGATGTCGTGCATCATGAGTTCTCGTTGGTCCTAAAGTTGCCTCGCAACCCAGAATTGGCACATCAGCTCTGTCTGTCAAATAAGCGCTACCATAATCCATTTATTTACTGGACTAAATAGGAAAGCATATGTTGACTGGTATTTATTTTATTTTTCTTTGCATCATCTTTGCAAACTCAAAATCAAATCCTGACCCTTCATATCTTTTGTTTGCCCTCTGCAGTGCCTCCTCACCCCCTCGCCATCTCTTTCTACAAGGCTGCTCATTCAAAGGTGAGACCGAAGCAAACTTAGCCCACTGTTTCAATTTGGACGTGTACAATAAAAGCTGGCTGCCCGGCAAGAAACCACAGCGCTATGGAAATTTCAATCTGTGCAGTTGTTTGAGTTTGTGTTTGTGCAGTATTTTGATTACGTTGCCTTTGCACATTTCAGTCCCAAAACATTCAGCATCACTGTGCCTTTATCCTCGACTCTTGGTTTGATTTGTTGCTTTCAAGTCATTGATGCTTCATGTAGCCCATAATGTTGAGGGCTCCCAGTCGATGTCTCAGCCTCCTCTTTCCTCCCTCTGCCTCTAGGATTTGTAACCTTGACGACAGGCAGAGGTTCTGCTGGTGCAGAGTGTCGAGCACTCAGTCTCACTGTAATCATTAATAATTTAGAGCCCCAGAAGTGAGCTATGAGGCTTTCAGACACTTTGTGAGGTCTGAAAAGATCAGATGCTCTCTCAATATCAGTGGCTTGAAATTATCCTCAGGTTTGTTTCTGCAAACCTTTTGCATATCCAATCCAAGCATTGATTGGGTCACTTTGTCTCTAGGTTAAAGTTATTTAAAGAACCCAATCTTCCCAGTCCTAGTAGCGATGCCATGCTACCATGCTTTCACGCCTTAGGACTGACCATCATGCATGTTCTCTCCTCTTCCAGAGTCTGACATTGATGCTGCCACTGCCATGATGCTCTTAAACTCTGCCCCTGGGCACCACGTTGACCCATGTAAGAGAATCCACAAGCAGCCATACTTTCACCTATTCTTCCAGCACTTTATCTCGTACCCCTGACATTTCACCCTGTCATTGCTTTATTCCTATTTTATTTTTTTGATGTGTGCATCACCTGTTCTTATAAGCAAAATGTTGATTCTTGCACAGAAAATGTTTGAAGAATGTTTCTTGTACCTGATTGCTTGCAAATTTTCCTTAAATTTTTTTTTTTAAAAAGACATGAAAAGAATAGTTTGACATTTGAGAAATACTAAAAGCATTAGCTGGTTAGCTTAGCTTAACATAAAGGCTAAAACTACGGTAAAACGGCTTACCTGAATCTGTTCAAACAAACCAGCACGTTATGTGTTAAATCTGTAACAACCACATTTATTGTATGTGCTGGGCTGTTTTCTTTCTTTTTTTTTTTTGACTTGGAGCAGTTGCCAGGCAACCATTGGAGACACAAAGTTACTGGTCCTTCTCATCTAACTCAAGCATACTTCCCCAAATGTTGAACTATACCTCTGACGTGATTGATTCTGAAATGTTTCTGTAGAGAGTTTACCTGCTGAAGTCAGTGTTAGGTGTGAAATTGTTAAGATTATTTCACACTGGATCACAGCTGACTTTATGCACTGTACTTTATTAATTTTATTTAGTGACCGCAAATACAACCTAAAGACCATTTAAGTGTGACTGGGTGTTCCTGATGTTTGTACTTTCCCAATCAATGTTTATTCTGCTTGAACCTACATTCTATGAGATATTTTTAAATCAGGTTTTTCCACTTTCGCTGAGGCAACTCTTGGTTCTGCTTTGTGCTTGTAAACAAAGCAAGCTAAAGCCACAGATTTCTGCTTTTCTTCTTCAAAAAGAACTTTAAAAACCCCAAACAATAGCTATTTTTCAATAAATTTTGTGCTGGTAAAACCTATTTTAAAGCAACCCTGACTATAACATGCACTATCAGGGGCACTTGTCAAGCGTTAACAAGTCTGTAAAATCTCCTTTTTGCGTTTGAATGTTTACTTAACCCTCTTTGCATTTTCTGCTCAGGCGATTCTGACAGCCCACTGGACCTCTCCCGACCCGACTCAGTCCTGGTGAGCAGCGATCCAAAGCAGGACCACAACTACAGCAGCGTCGCCCTGCAGCGCTGCTCCTCCCGTTCCTCCTCCTCGTCTATTTCCTCCCTGGACGAAGGAGGCTGCGACGGCAGGCAGTCCCGCCGCGCCGGCAGCGAGGGCTTCCACAGCGACGAGGACTCCGACCTCTGGGACGAGAGGGGCGTCCGACAGACTTCTCGACGTCCGCCCGCCATCAAGTGGCCCGTCACTAAGAGGCCACGACGCGAGGTCAAGCCAGAGCTGGATGAGGAGCTGAAGGAAGCGGCCGGCTCTTTGCTGCACCTTGCCGGTATACGCAGCTGCATGGAGAGCTCCAAACGCACTGTCAAGAGCACAAAACTTAACAGGAAATGAAGATTTTTTTTTTTTTGTTGCCCCATCAGACTCCGGACCCTGTGAACCCCTAACCTCTGACCCCTGATCGTGTGTCCCAGTGTGCCTCCTTCTCCTTACCTGATCGTTCATTGGCCATTTTGAGCCTTTTTTTTGTTTGTTTGGGAATATCCCTGTTCAACAAAACAAATGGCAATAGTATCGTTCACACAGGAGAACAAAGCCATATAGAGACTTTTGTAACTTCGGGGGTAACTGCTGGGGGTGGGTGTTTGGGCTAAGGAGAACCTACGAGAAACCTATCCAAAATGACCTGCCTGCTTCTGTTGGATTATAAGATTGTGATTCAAGAATTTTCCTCTGAAAGACAAAACGGGAAAAGCTGAAGGTTTTCTAACTCAAAGCGTTGCATGCTTCCTCCTCAAACCTGTATCCTCTTCCAAGTGAATCTATTTATGAAACGAATGAGTGCATGTTTGTTATAGAGAAAAGCTAACCTCCTGGTGTTATCAGTTTCTCCTTTTTGTGCTACAGAAAAAAAAAGCCACCGATTTGAAAGGAATTCCTGCTCTACAAATCCTCTTGTGAGAGAAATGCAATAATTAATCCACAACCTTAACTTTTTGACATTATTTCTTGGTGGCATCTTTCAGAGTTGAGTATGCTAATTCAACTTTACAATTAAGAAGAATGAATGGAGTTGTACTATGATCTTGTTATGCGATAAACTTCATTACCCACGAGCTCTGGCTCTGTTTCAGGATCAGCAAGGTGTGGAAATAGTATTACTCCGCCACTGCCAAATTTAATTGCAAAGTTAGCTACGCTGCTTTGCTCAGTTTTGTGCTAGTTTTCATTTTTGCAAATCCACTTCTCCTGTCAGCCCCTTTCATTCATCAGTGTGTTTTTCACTGTGCAGACACAGAGCATATAATCATGTTTGGTGACAGCCTATGCAAAGTGAAAACTGCCATGTGCTGGCGGACGTTCACTGCGCGCTCATAGGTTATCCTCCATAGATTTTATTTTTATTTGTATGCCTATGTGTGTGTGTGTGCGTGTGTGTGTATCATAGTGCATGTCGACTTCAGCCTAAACCTGAGATGACGGTCATGGCAGGAGAGTGTGAACTGCTCCAACACTTTTCTCCTATTGACAAAGTAGTTAAACTGCTCCAATGAATGTGACGTGGTGTAATGACAGATCTCCTTGCTACAGCTGTATTGTTGGGCTGCTCGGTGCTCTGCGTGCTTTTGGTCCCTTTTTAATGCAGAGCTGGTTTATAGTCAGACACAGAAGTGGGCAGTAAATTACCGCAGCTTCTTGCTCCATTACTTGAGTTTGCAGTTCAATTATACCTCCATGTGTTCTCCTTGTGTTTTCAGCCATCTACTTAAGAAAATTAGAAAAATTGTACAGCTGAGTCTCTGTTGGCTGATCCTGTGGCCCAGTTATATACAGTATAATATAATAAACAGAAGGTGCAGAGCGTAGAGCATATTCAAGTGAAAAGAACGAAAAGAGGACGAGGCAGTCATGGCCAGAGAGAGCTGGACTCTGTCGCGAGACGTCGAAGACCTGCGCCGCTCTCGCGTCGTGCCCTCAGTTCTGGCTGGCCACTGGTGTTGTGTCCTCGCTCTTCCTTCATGAACAAAATAAGGAAGTGCTCGCTCTCTCCTCACACTGTGAAATGGAGTGTTTATCGTCAGTTGATTGCATGCAGTTCGCTGAGGGGAAGTTGCGAGCCACTTGTGTAAAAGGCCACAATTCTCTTTTGAGCTTTGAAAAAGGCTTCATGCTCGCAGCGTACAATACAAGGTAGCATGGAAGAGCACAAAGGTTACAAACTGAAAATGATCCTTGTTTTTCTCACAGCACTGGATCACATGGTGTCACAGTGACTGTTAGAATAGCGTGCATGGTCAGTGCCAAACATTTTCTTGTGCCACTGATGTAAAACTGCAAAGGGCCATGGTCACTTTAGTATTTCCCCTGCTGCCACAATGCAGACAGTGCCCTACTTTTTCTGAATCATCCGAACAGGAAATGGGAGAGGACTTTAGTCAGTACAGTGACTTTACCAATCTTTTGGTTTATTTAGAGTGGGAACTGCTCTGTGCAGAGTAAACTGCCATTCTCAGAAGAAATACTTGCATACACTGGTCTTGTTTAGCTGTGAAAAAGAACAAATTATTGTTCATTAATCATCACCTTATTTATAACATTAATTTATGGGATTATTGAATGCTATCAGACACTGGTCATTTGAAAAGAATGGCCAGGCATTTTCTTTTCTCCCTCTGTGAACTCCTCTTGATAGGTATTTTGTTTTATTCCTCATTTTATTTTAAAGCAATACACCTTTTTTCTTTCACTATTATAGTGATTAAGTATTTTGCCAATGTCTGTTGTCTTTTAGAGCGGGTTTTTTATTTTATTTTATTTTTTAAATTT
>JAQFJA010000003.1:9991278-10005324 GCA_029874485.1 Naso brachycentron
ATGTACAAAAAACATTTATCCAGAGGTTACAACTTTATTTTCCACAAAGCTTGGGAAACTTAACCTGCAGCTAGTCTTTGTGTCTCACTAAGGCTCGATTACTGGAAGTGTCAGGGGTTGGTCAATCGTCTAACTGCTGCTTAGACGAAGTGATTCATGAGTCATGGCCGAGCGCAGTTATAGTTTACAGTAAAATAGAAACTCTTGGGCCTGTGGTGGCATGAGGTAGATTAGATAAAAGGAAAGCCTGGCAGTGGTTATTAAGTTTGTTCAAACCTCATGTTGCCAGTCTTCACCTGCCAGCAAACCTTTGACCACAAAGATTTGCCTACAGCCCTTAAACTAATTTAAAAAATAATTGTATTCTCACCTTGTAACCTGTTCAAAAGCACATATAAATATGTGAAACAAAATAAAGAGCTTGTTGAACTTTGAATGCATAGATTCACCTTGTTGTTAATGATCCTTTTAACTTGCCTGATTTGCCTTTTCATGCTGCGTTTTCATGTTTGGAGTGGACTGGGATTTTGAATTGCCTGTGATTTAAAAGGACAGCCTGTAGCACACCCTAACCAGTGGGAAATAAAGCAGGACCATTTAACTGGACATACGAGAACTGGGAGATTACTGTTTGATGCCGTCACTTTGTTTTGGAAGGAAAAACATGTTGTGTCATTTTAGATGAATTCATGATGCTTTCATGTGCTCTTGGTTCACTACTTCAGAGGTCAAAGTAGTAGGCCTAGTAACCACCGCTTTCTTGTGCATTGAAAAGCTTTTGGTGGTTTTCCTTAAATTCGTGAACCACAGAGGAGCAGTGGCTGCAGAAGTGTACAGACGTGGAGAGGTGGCCTACTAAAAACTGCTTTTCATTCTTAGGTCAGGAAAAATGATGACAGAACAGGATTTAAAGTAGTTTCATACCAATAAAATCAGTCCACATAATGAAGGGTCATGCAGTCAGTTCCTGTACAACCCTTTTGTATTCTTCAAGAACTTTTGGCATTTTTCATGTTTTATTTTAACCCTTCTTGTAGTTATTGTGATTCATCTTTTTATTCAAGTCTATTGTTTGCTAAATCTTTAAGTTTGCACCCCAAAACTCAACCCCAAAGCGGTAATTAGATACTTTACTTTGAGTTTCACGCAATGTTTGTAGTCACAGTTGCCCATTATACACACCCTATAAATCCTAAAAGTGATTAAATTTAGCGTTTTGTATTTCAAACCACGAACCTATTAAATATAAAAACCCCCCAATCATTAAGTTATAACTGCTTGACCTTTTATTGTAATTATTTACCCTGAAGGGGTGGGTTGGACGTGCTCATCCCTGAGTAGCGGCGTGTCCTACAGTCGTGAACGCAGCATCGCTCTGTTCATTCCTGCAGTGTCCCGCTGTAGGACAGTCTGTCTGAACTCGGGAGGGGAAGCGCCGCGCTGTTAAAACTCCCAGGATTTACATTCTGCCATTTTGAGGAAAACCGGCCGACATCAGCGTCCGGACGCGTCCATTAAACACAAGTCATGACCCGAACTAGTGAACTACCTCTGTTAGTTTGTGAGTATTACTGTCTTCTGGCTGCATTCAGGTCAGTTTCGGGGAGAGCTGCGTTAGTTCACTGCACGCTAAAAACGACTTAAAAACTTCTCTTCTTTTAATGTTGACTGTTGTCAGTCTCTAGCTCAGTTGTGAGTGAATGGCGCATGTCGTGCTCAATGAAACGTGTGCAAAGTGGAGTGCGAGGAAAGTAGCGCAGAGTGACAACTTTACTCTGACTTCGCATCAAAACAAAGGCGGGGAAGTGAACCCAAAGCGGGCCTCTGTGTCCGGGACGTGGGCCTGGGCTGGCTGTGTTGTGGGTGACAGCATGCTGGTACTGTTTTCTTTTTCCACCCTGAGTTGCTGTGGATGGAAAAAATGCAGTTGTTGTGTTTACCGGTAACTCGTGTGTTTACTGACACCACGCAGCAAGAATGCGCAGTCAACAAGAGTGCAACAGTGTAACAAAACGTTCAAATTAATTTAAAAATGGAGATGACATTAATTAGAAATGACTATATGGTGTCGTGGAGAACTTTTTTGTTTTAATAGGGAACAAAAAATGCATCTATCTTGAAACAAATAATGAAAAGGGTTGTGCTAGCACAGTCTAACCAGAGCAAGACTGAGGAAAAAGGTTCATTAAGTCAACAAACAAGCTAAAGCTGACCAGCATTTGCTCACATGTAACAGCCAGAAAGCTACAAGACCAAGTAAGGCTGTAGCTGGAAAACCACTAAATTTTGGGGGATTGAGCAGTTACGTGTTTCATTGCCTATAACTTAAAAATTTTCTTTGTGCAGTGAAGGATTTGTTATTCTTTCCCAACTTATATATCATGTTTTTTAGGTTCCTCTTGTATATGACATGCATGTTTTCCATGATTTTACTATCAGTGTATCCTGAAAGGTCTTACACAGAAATAAATCACCGCTGCTTGTGTAAACTACCTGCAGAGCAATGGTGGAAAACTCCTTAAGCTGACACAAATGTCTCCCATTCATTGCTGCAGCTTTTTTTTTTTTTTTCTGTTTCCAAGTCATGCTTTTCTCCACAATAGATGCACAGAGCGCTGGCATCAAAGCTGACATAACGTTGATTTATTCAGAGTTGTTATGTTTGTGTGAAGTCTCATAAAAAAGCAACTTTCTCTTCCCCTTTGATTGATGGGAGAGCAGAGCCCACTTTGCAGGCAGCGTTGCCACTGGAAATGGGTCATCACATTTTCAGCTCTGCACCAGATTACACAGTCACTGTGGTCACAACAGTAGTACTTTCTGTCAAAGTATATGAGGTAGTGTCTTAATTTATTTATACATACATCCTTTTTAGGAAAAGTGTCTACGCTACAGTGGGAAGATGCTGGAAATATCTGGAAAAAGCAACAGGAACTTGTTTTATTTAATCAGGAAGCATCTGTCCGCTAAGTTGAAGTACAAATGTGAGAGTTTTTTTTTTCTTTTTTTTTTTTCTTTTGCTTTTAGATAATTCAGCAGTTTTATTCTTAAGCCACATGAACTTCCTGTCCGTCATCATATGTCAGGCGACCGCTAAAAAAGCTCCCTGTTATCTGTCCTTTTTTTTTTTTTAATCTAAGCGGTCAATACAGCAGAGGCAAAATAACCACAACATCTCATTAAAATGGGTTTAAACCGTGAGCTACATGATCATTACAATCAATACAATAAAGTAGGTCGTGTGAAATAAGCTGTAGGAACATTTGTTCTTTCATATCCCTGTTGGTTAGTATCGACTTGTGGTTGTTCTTCCCCTTTGTGGATTTAAATTCCTGCAATGCTTGTAATAAGCTCTCATGATAATCACATGTTAAATAATTTTAACTTGATCTGTTGGGTGTGCTGACTGGCCTCTTTTAAAGCTGCATAAATGCATCTGTATGGCAGCGTATTATTACCCAATAGTTATAATTAAGTGACTTCAGACTTAAATTTATTGTCTATGGAGTGTGTACATTTTTTGCCCACCCCTGTTTTTGGAAGTGTAGCTATTTATTTTAAGTATAGTTATAATCAGTAATGACACGGGATTGGCCTCCTCTGTGTCTTAATTGCAGTGCTACAGTTTGAATTTGACCAAACCGTTGCAGTATTTGCAAGAGAAGCTTGAACAAAGTTGCTCCTTAGTCCTAAAATTCTGCGCTTTTCGTGTTGTTTTTAGGCATGTGACCTTGTGAGTATGTTTACATCCCAAAAATAGGATTTAACTTGCAAAAATAGTCGAGAGTAGTTCAGACAAGGTAAGTAATTACTATAATACAGCTATCTAAATATCCTGTCTCCTTCTTTGTCAGTTTTGTCAACTTTGCCATCGAATTATAACCAGACGGTCCAGAGTTTGTGACCCATAAATCGGGTGCATTTTGCATTTTTGATAAATTGACATTAAGATAATATTTGTTGATAGTTCACGCGAATAGAGCAGGCTGGTATTTCCTGTGTGCAAAGCTGCTTGTCCCAGAGGAATGTGTGGAATGTATTCTTTTGTCCTCTGTAGATTTAGCAGAGTCTCATTTCTGTGCAGCCCGCCGGAGAGCCCAGGAAGAGACGGCAGACTGTAAATGAATCTGAAAGACTGACGGTAACCCCCGCGGAGAACTCATCCTCCTCTGTGCCCGTCCCTTTGAACCAAAGCTGAGAGATTCTATAAGCCAGAGAGGAGGGATGAACTCGTGGAAATGAACCCGGGCCATTGGAAACATCCTCTCATTAGAAAGATGTTCTTCAGTGTTTGACTGAAGACATGTCAATCCACTAGCCGAAATCAGAGCCCCCACTTTCCTGTTTATTTATAGCTGGAGGAGCTTGCCACTCGATGTCTCCTTCATGCAAGTCATGGCTGTGATCTTGAAGGGAGGGGGAACGCTGTAATTGAGGCTTTCTGCTTTCAATTATTGTTTTTAAGATTTTTTATGGGGAGATGAGGCTTCAACATTTTGAAAGTGGCTTCTCTGCGGCCTCTGAGCTGGATGCTGCTGAAAGCAGAGCTGCCAGCACATCAAAATCATAGCAAATCAAATGTACAAATTTATAAAGATTACAATATCTTTACTCCTCTCTGCCCATTGGCTAATTAGTCTGAATGCCATTGTTGTTAAAGAATATTCCCACACTCTTAGACAATTAACACCTACGGTGAAGTATGCTCTGCCAGCGTTTGTCCTTTCCAAGCTGCTGTGCTACATTACACCTGGCTCCAACTCTTGATGTCATGCTGGTTAATGAGGCAGGATCTTTGCCGCCATGGCTAACTTTTCTCACACGCATTTTAGAGCAGGCTTACCATTAAATATTTAGATTATGCTCATATCAAAGCGCAGTATGTCTAAAATCCAACTTTTCACCTCTTCAATTTGCAGTACAAAACCTTTGAAATTCCAGAACTTTTAAACCTACACTCCTTTTGAAAAGAGAAACATTTCCTTTTCTCTGAACCTTTTTCTTTATCCTTCATCCTTTTTCAAATACTCCTCTGCTCCAGCGGCTCCCAAACAGACATTGCCTTTGTACATCTCACTCCTTTGAGAAACCCCGTGTCAGTTTGTCAGAGTGTGTTATTACACAAGTTTTCCCACCTGTTCATGTAGGTATGCTATAACTTAACAGTTTTCCAGATTGCCATCCTTTGGACTAACATTAGTTTTCAAAAGTTTAAATGGGAGAATAGATTTACGTAGTGTATATGTCTATGTATTGAAATAAGAGGGGCCACACTGTATTATGGGCCTCGCCTATAAGATACAAAGAGCAGTATTCTCCTCTTGAGGCCTAAAGTACAAACACAGTTTAGAATGAAGGCCACATTTCTCAATACTACACTGTATTGCTTGCAAAATGACCCATTTTAGAAAAAGAGAAAATCTATATATCTGCTGGGGTATTGTTGAACGCCTCACGTCAGACATTTACTTACATATAGTTGGTTGATACTCTTCCGATCATGTCCTTGCAAGACAGTTCAGTCAGTAAATGTTTGTATTATTTGCTCTGCAAAAGCTCAAGTCGCTGGTTTCACTGAGAAAATCTGTTACCGCGTCTCTTCCTTTGATAATTGTTGTGTTACCGTACAGAAATGTTCCAGGTTTTCAAGGTCGTTCTCTCGTTAAGTTTTAACAAATTACCTTAAGCAAGTTTGTTTTTATTTACATCTGCTAGAGCTGTCAGTCCTTTTTTCTACTGACAGGATAAATAGATTTATCTGATCTGTAAAAGAACATTTATGTTACCTTGGAGGTACTTTGATATTTTTACCTTTAAAAATGTCTTTTAATACATCACCTTTTGGTTGTTTTCTTATTATTTTTGTTTGTTTGTTTTTTGCAGAGGAGAGGGCCTCTGAAGTAGGGGGCGTTCTACCCAGAAAAAGAGGAATTTTTGTTTCTTAAGCGGCCATCGGTCCTCTTCAGCCATGTGTTCCACAAATCACTCAAACTGGGTCACATTTGAAGATGACAACACACCGTTCTCGACACCTCAGAAGTCCCTACAGTCACCAGGGCATATCAAAGCATCAGTGCCGCGTCCTAATGGTCTTAAATTAGGACTTCCTCCAATTAGAGATACTTCATGGACCTTCAGTAGTTCTCTGGAATCCCCTCAAAGCCTCTCAAGTCTTAGTGGAAGTTCCTGTGTACCATGTAGCACGCCCTTTTGCACTCCTGTAAGTGGGGTTCCTAGCAGTGCGTCCCCATTTCACCCCAGCACATGGGAAAAGAACGACCTCTTCCAGAGTTTCTCCAGCACATCTACCACCTCTGCTCCCTCTCCTGCACCAGTGGCAGTAAATCAAACCTCAGATGGACCTAGCCCTTTCCCTTCTTTCCGAGGAAACTCAGGACACTTTAACCCCTTCTGGGATGGATCTAGACACAGCGCAGATGTGGACAGCTCCTCCTCAGACTCAGAACCTGACAACAGCCTACCACGCTTCTTTATTCGGACCAAAGACGGCAGCGAGCCCCCACGCGACCAACTCCAGAGCTCCCTCTCCTACGTTTGTCACAAACTGGAAGACCTGCGGGCAGAGACAGACCACGAAACAAAGACGGAAGAAGATGCCGAGAGGCGGCTGAGTTGCAAAGATGAGGTTTTAAGCGAGGGCTCATCTCAGTTTGTTCCTCGGGGCCTTTTTCGTAGCCAGAAGAGAGACGGCTGGCCTGTCATGGTCAGGATTCCCGAAAAAAAGAACCGCATGTCCTCTCGACAGTGGGGGCCAATCTATCTGCGCTTGTTGCCGGGAGGTGTGCTGCAGATGTACTATGAGAAAGGGCTGGAGAAGCCGTACAAGGAGTTCCAGCTTCTCCCTCAGTGTAGGATCTCAGATCTTAAACTGGAAAGCTACGGCGAGCCCCGCAAAGTCCTCACATTAAAAGTGGAACATTTCTCGTACACAGAAAAGAAACGCTTCCACCCTAAGTTGGAGGTTAGTCATGAGCCAGAGGTAGAGCAGCTGCTCAAGTTTGGCTCCACAGTGCATGACGACATGGAGGACCTGGTAGTCTCCATGGAGGAGGAAATCTTCAAACTCTGCGTGCCCCATCAGCAGAGGCGGCACTATGAGGAGCAGGAGATGTCGTTGCAGATCACTGATCACATCTGGGTACAACTGGACAAGTGTGGAGGGGTCATGGAGCGGACGGCCTTTACCCAGATTCACTGTCTGGCTTTTCTGAATGGACTCGGGGATTGTTTCCTCGCCCTAAATGATCTCGGCCTGCTGCGCTCTAACTCCAGCTATGGGTCTGAAGAAGGCAGTGAACTCTGGATGGAGATCACCGACTGCCATTTTCACAAATGTGTGAATGAGACGGAGTTTCAGAGGTCCCGGCTGATTAAGTTCTCCCCTCCTGACGCCTGCAGGGTGGAACTGATGCGGTACAAGACCAGCACTTTGGGTTGCACAGAAATTCCCTTCTCTATTAAAGCTGTAGTCACAGTTCAAGGTGCCTATGTGGAGCTCCAGGCCTTTCTTAACATGTCTGCCACCTTCCTCTCCTCCATGGGAGTGTCTGACACATACCCACTGTGTGAGAATGTAGTGATCCGTGTTCCTGTGCCGGGCGACTGGGTCAAAGTGACGCAGACAGTTGCCTTGCTGCGACAGAGGTCACTGAAGGCCCGTATGAACAGAACAACAGCCTGCCTAGGCTACGTCAGTGCTGCAGACTCACAGCCTGTCATGCAGGTGACAGTCGGCACAGTCAAGTATGAGAATGTATATTCAGCCGTTGTGTGGAGGATCGACAGACTGCCAGCAAAGAACACAGGTAGCACAGTGCAGAGAGATTAAAATGCAGCACTACATTACAGCCTCATATCATTTTGTCATTAGCTTGTACTTTGGCTTCTTGTGCATGTGTAAAGTATGTTTGCCACTTAGTGGTGTAACACTCTAACTACAAGCGACCTTTGTTTGCTTCTCTTGCAGCAGTGGATCATCCCCATTCATTTTCCTGCAAGCTAGAGCTGGGATCTGATCAGGAGATCCCAAGTGACTGGTACCCTTTTGTCACGATGGAATGTGAAATTATGGGTGCAGTTGTGTCACAAACCAGGGTGAAGTCACTGGGCACCACAAACGACATTCAGCCACAGAAACATGTGACCAGCTGGACACGCTACCATTGTCAAGTAAAATATTCCAACATCAATAGAATAATATCTTAACACAGCATAACACATGCACCAACCTTTATACAGATATCATCTTTTCTAATTAGTGCAACTAACCCAATTTTTCCTTTCTTTTCTTTAGGTGGAAGTGGAGAAGAAATGGATAGAAGTAGATGCACAGACGCAATCCGGTTGCATGACGCAGTGATGATTAAAGACGCTCCGAGGAGGACGTTATCCCTTTGCGCCAAGATATTTGCCCGATCTTCCAAATGGTGAAAGGGATAACAAGAAAAGAACAAAATCAAGGGTGATGAGGGACTTTCTGCTTCTATCTGGGGTCAAATTCATCTACTTACACATAGCCTGGTAGTATTTCTCATGGAGGTTAACCAGTTTTGTATCCTTTAACTCAGACTGAATTAGTCTAGACTTAATAAACAACTTAACATGGTCCTTTTGCCTAGCACTTTACATTTAATAGATTTATTAACTGTAAGATTAAAGTTTATATGAGATCTGTGTATAAGCTTGCATTTGCATCATCTGCACTGCCCTCCAGGGTGACTGGCATCCTTAATAAATGCCTTAATAAATGTACACAGAATGGGCTGTATGAGATAAACAGCTTAAGTAATGAGAAATATTTACTGTGTTTGAGAAAAGCCAATTATGAGCAGATGTTCAGGATCAGGCCCTTTTGTTGCCCAGCAATATTTAAGTTCACATACAGTACAAGGAAGAAGTTTGGACACTTGCACTTTCTCATTCAGGTAAAACGAAAGTGCCTCCAAACATTCAGCTAATTAGTGTACTTGCATACTGATTTATTTAGGTATGAAACTGCCTCATTTGTTTAAATTCTACGTGGCAGTGGCCAATAAAACAACATAAAATCTGTTTAAAATGACTGTAGTGACCAAATATTAGGAGAGTTGTACAGAAGCATTAGTTTAAAGATGAGAAACACCATGAATTTCACAGAGTTCTATTTTGTCTGAAGTAACTTGATTACAATAAAACAGCAACAACAACAGTGTGGTTGAACTCAGGCTCAGGCCAATTAGCAGCCATTATCAGCGATGAAACACTGAACAATGTTCAAAGCAGCACACGGCAAACAGGCAATTAGATCATTCCTGCCAAAATTGCAAGAGCATTAGCCCAAAAAGCTACAAAACAGATTCACTTGAAAGGTAACTGCCTTGTTTTGGCCCAAAACAGACAAAGTGCATTTGAGGTCTGAAAGTACTATGCAACATGTTATTAATATAAATTTTCCTACTTTTTTTTCATATGAAATACAACTCATTACTTCTGTTGCTTACCTTGTGCTAATTCTTGACTTTATACCAAGGTTGTCTTTTGGAGGACTGTAATTTTATTTAAACAAATCAATTTTTTTATTACGTGATCTTTCTGCCTCTGGGTTGTGAATAGGTGGGATATAAAAAAAAAGAGAAATGATCAAGCTTCATATTGACAAACAAGGCTTTCAGTGATGACTTTTATGTATAAGGTACCTGGCTAAAGCTGGATATTATGTACATCTGTACATCTAAAAATTGAATTAAACCTGAATGACTCATGGTACTTTGCGGATATTTTTAAAGAATTCAGTGTATTTTTTTTTTTATTTACCACACATTAGGGAATAGAAACAAACTTTTATGAGTTCATGTCTTGTCTAATCTACTCTGTTTACAGTTTCTTTATAGTGAGAGAGGACAGAAACTCTGTTAATATTACACCCACTGACGCTGCTCTCTACACATCTTAAGGCAGCCATCCCACAACTGAAACGCCAAGGGTGAATTTCACATATGCAGTGTAAAATTTCATTACTGGTTAAATCAAACCTGCTTGATAAACATGAAGTGATGTTTTTGGTTTTTCCACATTAAAACAGAAGTTTTATACACCTAGCATAAGGGCAAAGTAGCACAGCTTTCCTCAGATTTGCACACAATCGTCATCATCATCATCATCGATTTTCTTGAGTGTGGGACATCCAGCAGTGAGTAATGACATAATTTTGCAGGGAATGTTCTTTTTAAAGTGCCTGTGTGATATTTTAATTTGATTAACAGTGACAGTGCACAGGTACAGACAGGAAAAGTGTCATCCTTAAACTTAATGTGGCTCTTTGGGGACATGTTTGAAACTCCACCTGCAAAAATGTTGTTTCACATGACAGCTGCTGTTTTTTTATACAGGCACCTGTGATGATAAGTCACTACAGTGACTTTTATGAGTTTTTTTTATGGAGACTGAGTGTCCAGAAATTTGGACTTTTTTTATTTACTCTTTAACCTTAACTATTTGCTAGCTTGTTTCTTGTTGTTAACTATAATTTATTTTATTATATATATTTTTAGGGTCTTTGGATATTTATACTTGGAGGTTTTTTGCTTATTCCGAATAATCTTGAAGTAATGTGTTAGCTAGTTGGAAAAAAGCCTTGAAACACCGTAAGACATATTTTTCTATCACAATCAGCATTATAATTTTGATAACTAGATCAGGTTTTATATCAACCTGATTTTAAATGGGACAGGACAGACAAAAAAGTAGACATAAGCATAACATACATACATGGGACTTCAGAGGGCATCATTTTATAATTCAAGGAGAGCCTCTGAGTCCAGATCAGGTTTGTAGTGAGGTGAAAGCGAAGTGCCTGTCAGTCTCAGTGACTGCAGTATCTACGGGAATACTTCATGTTGACGCTTGCAGCCGCAGCGCTCTCATCCTCATCGCAGGAGTCAACCTACAGTGTTGAAAGAGTGCCGGCATCGCCGAGCAAATGCTTGCGGAAAGCAGGGGTCATGGCTCCTGCTGCTGCTGCTACAAATCTATTGAGCATCAAGTTTAAAATAAGTGTTTTGTAAAGGGTGAAATATTTTTAACTCCTGGCATTGAGCACACTTGGGATCAGAAACTGTACTGAGCTCCAAGCACTGTGGAAAATGTGCAACAGAGTAACCGTTCTATTGAAACTAACCAGAAAACAAGAGCTGGAAAGGTTGTGTTGGACACAAATATTTGAGGCATGGGACATCAATTTCTTTAAAACAACACAGTTGAAGCCATATTCAACATTAGGATGTTTTGTTGTGTGTAGCGTTTTCCATTGTTTTAATGAAGCACCTGAAATCCAAGTCGTGGGACCCCCGACACAAATTTGGGTCACCCAGCAGTGACATGATGCTTCTGAAGCTGCAGCAGAATTTCTCACTGTAACCTTGTTGAAATGTGACCAAACTTCATCAAATGTTTAAGTCCTAGTGGAAGGAAAATGTAAGAAAACTCAATGAGAAAACCTGAACTTTTATCTTAGGCCGTAGTTTGTGAATATATTAAATTATTTCTGTTCCAAATACTGTTTGTGGTTACATAATAAAGGAAAAAAGTCAGGAAATAATTCAACTCTGACCCTAATATGATATAAAACAGTGACTGCTTTTAGGTTGACACCAGGCTACTTTCTGATACTCTTCAAGCAGGTCTCGGCTCCATTCACAATTCTCTGGACAGGTTGATTACACACCCCAAGTTTTCAGAGGCTCCACAAGATCACCCTGATGGATGAAAACCTGATGAAAACTAAACCTGAGTGGATAACAGGAAAAATTACAACCTGCTTTATTATTACAAACAAGATATAGTAGCCTATTGGCAGTGTAATGGTAAAATGTAACAGCAATCAAATCAAACAGTACTAAGTTGGAAATGCAATCTTTGAATCTACATAGTGAATATTTTTGTAATGTGATACTGACTTAGAAACTTAATACATGAAGTAAGCATAAGTTTCAATGCGACCGTAGTCATCATATTCAGCTACCACAGAAAATTCCCACAAAAACATAGAGATGGAAGTGGTGTGAAAAAACACTTTGGTCATGGGAAAATGACAATGAGGAACTCAAACACTGGGCATTTTCTCCACACTACATTTGAAACATTTTTATTTTCACATTCAGTCGTCTTGGGATGGTGGCAAGCAACGGAGCATCAGAAGAATTTCTGCAAAACTGAAGGTAAATACCAACAAATAGGTGAAGTAGGTCTAGAATCAACTATCATTAGCTCAATAGACTAGAAACACGAGTCTATAGGCTGACAAATCAGTAGACTAGGCCTGCTTAAAATGTAACAAACTGTCCTCAAGTGACTGTTGCATAAGACAACTTAATAATCACAGTAGCTTCACTGTTTTACCTGAGAAACAGCTTGTGTTCACATATATTTCATTGACAAAAATAGAAAAATTCATTCTAACAAAAAGACAGACTGAAGACAGCTTTAATAATGTCACATCATTTTAAAACCTGTGCAATGTGGAGCAGGCCTATTCGGGGCAGGAATGAACATGGCAGCAAAAAGATAAGCATGAAATGTTTTTGTTTTTTTTCGATGTTATTCTTCAGTCATGTTTGTCAGTGTTTAATTAACTGAATCTATTCCTAAAGTAAAAGATAAAGCAGCTTTATTGCTATTATACAATGAATTGCACAATGAAATTGTGAAGTTAGAGTGGAAGGTTGGCTCTGAGCCACTGTGACTGAGTGTGCCGTCACGCTGAGCCAACCTAACCTTTGTAACTTGTTCATCACATCAGTTTGGGTTGTCGCCATTTTAGATTCTAGCTGCTTCCTCAAACTGAAAAACCAGGAAGAACTCAAATAACAATTGCAAAGTTAGACCGACACTTGCAAACAAATTACAACAAAACATCATCACATTAAACTGGTTATATCTTGGGTCTACTACTATATAGGCTATTTCAAAAGCAAAGTAAAATTAAACACCTTATGGAAGTTTTTTTAGGGTTCAAACCCCGAAGGGGACAGAACCCTTCTATGATTCACTGTCTGTCAAAGCATTTTATATTTGACTGATAGGGGGCGCCAGAAATGACATAAATGTGTTCCAAAAAACCCCCATCGGTCAGAGTTTCATCAAATTTGGTACGTATGCCCTGGGGGCAGGTATGAACCAAACTCTGAAGTGCCATGTTGATTGGTGCAAGTGGACTTGGCCTATAACATATTTGCTTATAACTTGAAATCCCTATCAGCTATCAAAAACCAAACTCACTGAAGACATCCTTCTCTATGTCCTGAACATACCCACTGAATTTTTTTGAAATCAGATGAACGTGGGGTGAATGGGGAAACTTTCAGTGCGCTATTATCGAAGCAACGCAGGCTTTTTGATGATGTGCTAGTGGTCTTGTTTTTCCTTAAACAGACTTAATTTTGCTGAATTGACTTGGCTCACTTTTATGAACCCCAAAACTCACCCGAATACGCTTGTGACTTGGATTTTGGTGGATTTAGCTGGTTGCTTTGGTTGAACGCGGAAGAGTTTGAATCCTCCGATTGTCGCTTACAGCTATATATTTATTATTTTTTGACAGCTCTTCTCAACCTCCTTCACATCGTTCTCAAAACCATTTAGGTATGTAAATAAATTAGATAATTAGAGCCCGAACACCGACCAGTGCGAGGACCTGTTGTAATTCAAGGAATTATTACACTAAATAAATGAAATGCCTTTTTGGCGGCTTTAACATATTCAAAAACTCATGAAACTTGGCAGACTGGTCAGTTGTGGTGAAATTTTTTGGTGTTTCATTTGTTTCGCAAGTGGGCGGGGTGAAATGGCTGGTGAAAGCCCCCTAAACTGAACCCCTGTTGCCCTGCACTTTCACGTACATGGATGAAATTTGGCTGACATATGTATCATAACCCAATCTACAAAAAAGTCTCTTGAGATCATAGGTTAAACTCAACAGGAAGTCAGCCATTTTGAATTGATAAACCATTTTTGGCAATTTACACGTGTATTTTAACAAACTCCTCATAT
>JAQFJA010000003.1:10053574-10064575 GCA_029874485.1 Naso brachycentron
ATGAAGCCTACTTGTTTTTCAGTGTGTTACCTTTCTTCCTGTTAAATTTTTGGTGCCAAATTATGTTGTTTTTATGCTACAAAATGTTGGTGTGTAACATATGTTTGTTAATATAAGCCACCGTACGCTAACACAAACTCCTCACACTCATTACAAATGTAAGATGAACATCCCAACCCTACTATTTAAATTGTTAATTCCACGGCATTTTAGCAAGAGTTCAACCATATATCAGCCATTTATCCATAACACTTAGCGATCTCGTACTTGGTAATAGGGCCAGTTTAAAAAAAAAAAAAATCAAATTAGAAAAAAAATCAAATGAACCAGAATTTGGATAAATTTGAGTTAATTCTGCTGTGCCAGTGGGATGGT
Source organism: Naso brachycentron (assembly GCA_029874485.1). Taxonomy (NCBI): domain Eukaryota; kingdom Metazoa; phylum Chordata; class Actinopteri; order Acanthuriformes; family Acanthuridae; genus Naso; species Naso brachycentron. The sequence continues at coordinate 10,053,950 of JAQFJA010000003.1, forward strand.
AAGCTAGCAGATGATCCTGTGAATTTGTTGTCGTTGGTAGATTAAGGCTGTATTCAGACCAAATCAGGTGATCTGGTGAAATGCCGCAGGGTTGTCCAGTAGCGTGAGTGCCACTTAATTAACATAACAGGACTCTCTGTGGAACACCAAGCTGTGTGCTCTGTTCCTTCCCCAAATCCAAGGGTGGTGGTCAATTGCTGAGAGATGATCCCTTTATGTGATTGGTTGCCGCAGTGTGACAAAGGGCTATATATTTTTTGGGGACGCCAGCTCACACATGATTTTCTGCTCAGGACGCTCTGCTTGCAATTGTCCTCCAATTCCATAACAAAACAACACTTCATTAAGGTAAGCTTAATTTACCAATCAGGTCAGTAGGACATACAACAGGTCAAGCTGATGGTGAAGTTTTAGAGCGCCCTCTGCTGACTATCAAGGCAATCTACTTTCACTGGTGTGATGCTCTTATAGAGGCTGCAGTCTGCATTTTGAACAGATCCGTTCAGCTTAAACATCAATTTTTTAGCCTATGTTCCAAAAAATACACTTGCTTACAAGTTTTCACACTCGTTTCACACTGACTTTAATCCTATTTGACTGCAGTTCCTCTTACACACACTGGGTATAAATTTTCAATTAAATCATAATTTCAATTTTTCAGTTGAGTTTAGTTGAATTAAAATTTAGCATATTTACTATCAACATAAGTGCATTATATCTGGTTGGATGAGTAGCTGTAGCTGTTACTTATAATTATCCAGCATATTTCACGTATATTCTTTTGTATATTTAAGACAGGATTTACAGCTTCTTATTGTATATCTTTCAGTTCTGAACATTGCATTATGTAGTTCATAGAGCAAAAGCTAATATTGTTCAAAAGGCAAGTTCCACTCGAGTTCAATATACAGAATATTGTTGCCATCCATTGGGAAACTTTCATTCACTGACATTAGTGTCTGATATTTGCTTTCCAAATTGTTCTACTTGCTGTCTGCTCTGAGAGAAGGGTGTTGGGTCAGTTCCTAATTTAGACCTATAAATTTAGACCCGTGGCTGCTGGGAGAAGCACTGTCACGGCAAGATTGATTTTATCGCGTCAGCCCCGAAGTGTTTTTGTGCGTGTGTGTGTGGGAACAAAGGTAGTTGTTGGGCTTCTCAGCCTCCACCGGGATTTGAAATGGCTCTTACCATCTGCTGAAAACAGTCAATACATCCCAAAGCATCATGTAGGGCCTCCCTTATATTCTTCTCTGATTGACTGGAAAGGTCACAGGCGGCATCAAGAATAAGCAGCCAATCAACATGCATACCTTTACAAAATGCCAATATCTCATCAACTCTCTTAAACGGTCATCAGGCTGACATTAGCTCTCCTTGCCTGAATAATCTGAGCGAGACAAAGCTTTTTAGACAGGGAAATAACCAAAGAATGGCTTCAGCTTCCAATCACCTGAAATAGGAAGATTTTAGATCTGCCCTTTATTGAGCAATTTATCTAAATTTTACAACGTATATAAACTATAGCTTGTGAAAGTGAGCACCACGCAGACCCACTACTTTTTCATAAGGGACGTGAACAGTGCAGATAGTGAAGATGTCAGAATGCATTTTCATTATATACGAATTATTAAATTACGAGGTGTTTGCTGTCAGCTGCAGCAATCTGCTCCACATCTCTAATTTTACCGAATTATCTCACATCATAGAAATAAGAAGTGAATTTTGTATAAATTATTTTTTTTTCCTCATAAAATTCAGAATTTTTGAACTTGAAAAACAATTTTGCAATGAAATCAGTATTGATTGATATTAATTTTAATATTGACCTCAATGTAAATATACAGATATTCATATGTAAGTTGCAGGTCTTCATCAAAGAGCTGTTCATTATCGCCAAGAGACCATATAGCAGAGATAAAAACATTCAGCCTTGTCTGAATATTGGACATGAGTATCGTATTCATAAGTCTCTGTTGTGTGTGCAACAAAGTCCTCAAACAAACAAACAAACTGAAAGCATTAAAAAAATAGAAATTGCACACTGTATGAAATTAATAAACAAGTCAAATAAGAGATAATTTTCTTGCATTTGTGTGATTTTCTTAAAAATTATATTACTGCAAGTCTCAGGTTTTTCTCTAACCTAAATATTTTTAAATGAAGTAACAAATACTTAGTGAACAGTAATTTTTTTCATGGTGGCAAGTTGGTAACTTAATTTAATTAGTTCAAATAAAATGCAAAAAAAACGAGTGATGAGCTCTCGTAGATATTAAAATATGGACCCAAAATTAAATAATTAAAATAAACATTAAATAAATACATAAATAAATATATTTGATAGGAAAATACATTTTATGCAAGTTGCCATGTTTAAAAGTTGGAAAAATAAAAACTAAACAAGCAAATTGTAATGAAACTACTTTATAAATGAAAAATCCTTGCTCAGAAAAAAATGTAGAAAAAAATAAAACATCGATCATGAAAATAAAAACACGAAAACACAAAACTCTGATTATAAAACCAAAAACTGAGACAAAAACTGTGTATGAGGAGCCTGAACAAAGCATGATCACAGTCAGACTTTGATGAAACACACCATACAGTCCATATTTCTTCCGAATATAGTTTTGGACATTGTCAGACAGAAAACACCCACAAGCAACAAAGTGAGATCAATTCCGCATGACAAGGTGCATGGATAATGCCAGAAGTCTGGGGCTCATGTCGTTCAGCCGAGCGTGAAGGGTGCAAGTGTTAATAAAGCACCAGAAACAGAGGGGAAAAAAAACAGGCCCTGATAATGCAAAGAATGATTTATTAGAGAGAATAGTTGGTAATGGTTTGGGGGTAAACAACAGTGTCCCTCTGGCCTGGTCTGCATTTCATAGCACTGTGATGAAGCTGTCATAAGCAGGCACCACACCGGTAATACAATCCTCTGGGGGACGCTTACTTTTAATTTGGATGTCAGAAGAAAATGATTGACTTTTATTGTTTGCTTGAGTGTGTCTGGGTGTGTGTGTGTGAGCTCACAAATATCTGTACTTGTCTCTGTCTGCCTATCTGTCTATACATTCAGGTGCACATGAATATTCAGTCTGCTTGTGTGAAATCACCTGCAAAGGTATTCACATATTAAGATACAGTCTTACTTTAAGATTGATCACAATGCGTTTTGTGTTCAGCTCTGAATCAGGCTACCCCTCATAATAAATCACCGTGAATACAAGTAGATTTCCAAAAATAATACCAATTAAAAGCATTTTTTGCTAAGTATAGACAGTTTGCATGTTTTTAAGTTTCAAAAGATAGCAGTCCCCCACTTTGTGAGATGGCTTCAGCATTTCTTTACTTCTACCAATCAGTTATAAAAGGCATAAATAATTTTCGCAAGCCTTCATTTACACTACATTGATTGGGTTACTCTTTATGTTAGCTACAGGTTAGCTGATGTGTGTTTGCAGCGAGAGAAGCTGGCGATGCAATGTCATGTTCCTTAGCTGGCAGGCTTTAGTCACAGTACCAATTTTGGTGTCAGAAAATGCCCTTAATGAGTTTGCAGTGATACCACGGCACTCTGACCACCTGGTGTGTTATGTTTAACTTGTAAGACTGTTTTAGACAGCAGAAGGTCACACTCAGTAAATGCTATCATTCAGTTTATTTGACACGAAACGCTTTCGGCTATCTGGCCTTCCTAAATGTGTGATGTGAAACGGTTTGGGACAAATAAGCTGAATCATATTATTTCCTGAGTGCAACCTTGTCCTTCCTAAGATGAAATTGCTCTTAAAACTTTTATGTAGCCTAAATGTCTCTTCCAAAGTTGGTTTCAGATTTTAGCCCTCGCAAATGACTCATGCATGGTCAAACATATGTTTCTTTATTTGCCAAAAAGTCATTGACAGATCTCGGAGAGGTCTAACTTCCTGTTAGAAATCCTCAAAAGCCTGTTTGGTATTTGTGTGGGGTAGTGCTGCAAAAAAAAGTACTGCAATGTACTAGTTAAAAGTACTGAAAATCCATTGTAAAACCAGTTATACAGCCAAGATCCCAAGCAGAGACATAAGAGCATGTTATTTGCTGTTGTGTATTTTTCTGCTTAGTGTTTACAGTATTTCTCCAAAAATTAGTCAAATTAGTCAAAGTTGTGGCATATCAAACTTGTAAATCAAAGTAAAATTTGTTTTCTGAGGTGTTAATGGGGATCTGTGGTCTGAAGGACTCAAAGCAGAACACTCAGTTGACTGTTTCATAAATTTATTTTGCCTCTTTTATTTCAATATTCATTATTTGTAGTGTACAAATTTAATGTAAAAAAACAGTGAAAGAACACAGTTTTAAAAATATGTTTTGAAAAGTTATTCCCTCCCTTGTGAGTTAACCCTGTCTCTTGAAAATGAGACAGGTGAGGTTGACCTGTGTTCACTATTTCCTCCAAAATTATTCCTGAGGCCTGGTATCTTTGTGTCTGTTATTTAACCTATACATCCTTCCAAAGTACATGCATTGACTTTTAAAACTCTTATATTGTTGCAGTTTTGTTCGGAAGTGCTGATCAGCCAAAGGTCTGCAGAATTCTCTCATAGTTTAGAAGCTAGAGTCAAATGTTCCACTTTAGCTGGCCTCTACGAACTAAACTAAATCCAAAGTTATTCACTCAATGGCAGTGTTAAGGGGATTATTTATTGTATTTCTCTGTTTATTCATGTAACAAAGATGTCACAGATAAGAGGAAGGTCTATAATTAGAAGGGGTTCAATTCACAGATGGCTGTAGCTCTGGAAAGTAAAAAACAAGAGGAGTTAGTTCAGTTAAATTGAAACAGAGCAAAGAAAACAATGCATAGATAGCAGAGTAGCTCAACAGGAGTCTGGCTTTAAGCTTGTCCCAGAGTGACAAATAGAAGTGGCATGAAGTGTATCATCATCAGAGGAACTTCATATCCTCTTGAACAACCGGGCGTCAGAAACAGCATTCCATTAAAACGGCTTATCTCTGTCTCTCAAATAAGAAAATCAACACTCTTTGATACAAGTGAATACTGTAAAATAAATTCACCACAGTGTTTTACCAGATATTTGGAAGCACAGCTGTGGTGAGAGCAAAGAGAAATTTATTAGACAAGGATGTGTGTAATTGTGTGTAGACTGTGTCCTGGAAGACAAACACAAGAAGAGGAAACAGGGCTTCTTCATAGAGCCTTTAATGTTGTTATTAAAGCTTCCCTGGAAGGCGTAAATATCGACCTGAGCGTGGACTCCTTCACAGACCAGTGCACTTTGCTGTCCCGCCCCGCTAGTGCCATCAAATCAATCAACCTTTCTAATTAACTGCATCCAAATAAGGCATTGCCTTCTGTGCCTCCAAAAAGACCCCTTTTCCGCATCACCTCTTGCACACACGATGCTCTGCATGCTTTAAATTCAGTGCTATTTCTGCATGCACCCTGCCTCTAACCTCACAAGGTGCTAACTCCCTCCCTTTGAACATTTTCAAGAGGAATGATCAATTTTACATCATTGATTTATTATTTTGGAGTATAATGAAGGTCTTTACGTATTGTCTTTATAGGAAACAGAATGTCTGTGGGCGATTGCAGATGTATGGCAAAATATCTCCTTGAGGGCTGATAAAACAGCTAGATCTGCATGAAACAGCTGCTCAACAACACAAATCAGACTCCGCCAGCAAACCCTCTCTCTCTCTTTTCTTCTTGTTTTCTTACAAGCTCTCTCTCTTCACCCTGCGTCTGATGGAGCCGGGGAGTGGAGCTCTTAGCCACGCTTCCAGGGCACTTGGAGGGGCTCCAGATGTGCTCCTCCGGAGCTGCGGACCGCAGCGTCTCTGGTGATTTTCCATGCCTCCAACTCCAGTTCGCTTCATTTACAATCAGTCCACATTTCAAACTCAATCTGAAAATCAGCTTCTCTTCCATTATTTCCCCCCCTCTCTCTCTGTGGGTTATGGCATTAATTGAAAATGCAAACTGCAATCAGATCAGCTGAATAAAGATGAGTGGCTTAAAGATGGGAGATATCAGGGACAATTCACATGGCTCTGCATGAGGAATGAAGAGACTGGCTGAGATAATGGGGACGTGGGTCTGATCAGTGTATGAGTTTCTAATGGTCTGTTTTGGCAGGTGCTTTGGCGGCGCCCCCATGCCCTCTTACTGGTGGCGGAAATTATCTTTCTCTGAAATGCATCTCCAGAAAAAATTATAGCTACTTATTAACACAATTAAATCTGTATTAAGTTTTTATTCCTTCAGCGATACTGTCAGTAAAATAAAATGTCCCAAGAAAACCATTGCTTTCCAAAGTAACAGCGACACTTTAATAAGTGTCCAAGTTTTTGTAAATGACGCTAAGAATACAAGTCATTAATACCTTAGAAGTCATTGGGCAGATGGGACGCACTTGAATTCCTACTCCAAGCTAAGATGTCTGAGACAAGTCTCTCCACTGAACAAGCAAGGGCTCTTGGGACAGGCTGTTGTTTTTGTGGTGCTTTTACAGCAGGTGCTTTTGTATCTGCAAGGTGTTCTTTTTTAATACCTTTACTAGTGGTCCTTCACATTTGAATGTTACTGTGCATTATCAATGTATGCCTTTGACCTGTGTGTCAATAACTGCATGAGAACCAAATCTCATCCAAAATAATAAAAATAATAAAAATGAAGTTGAAAATAACATCAACTCTGTCTTAAATTCTTGGTGAGGCAATTTAGAAGGCAAAGCCCTAAAATATTGGAGTCAGTTAGAGTTACAGGGTTAAATAACAATATTAGGGCCACACCTAACAACAAATAGGGAACAAATAGTGTCAAAAAATAGGGAAAAACACCAAATATAAAGCCTCATTTCCAAACCAATAACTTCAAATTCAATTTCAGGTGTGAAGGTCTAATATCCACAGACATTATGTTCACAACCAGCCAATCTTGGAACCCATTGGCTGCATTTGCTGTCTGACTTCTGGTAGACAGTGGTACAGCCTCTGGGGGCAAGCCCCATAATTCTTGGGCTTCCGTTGAAGAAGGCGAATTTCCGTTTCCGACTTCCTTCTCTGCGTGCCAGTTGCTGTTTACAGTCCGACTGTTTACAGTCCGACCCGAGAATGGAGTTGGAGTTGAGAGACCACATCTACTAGCAGATCTTTTCACAAGTAGCCAGTTTACATGCCGTTAACAGTTAACAGCCTGCCGTTTATTATGCGGACTACAAAAGACTACAACCAAAAACCAGGGCTTTTCCGGTAGCAAGATTGACCTTGCCTTCAGACTCTATATTCAGTGAATGTAGAGTCTGTTTATAGAAACTAGCAACCAGCAAATCTTCAAGTTAGAGCGACCACAGAATAATATTTAAAAGTCCAGTGTAAGATTTTGGCATCTAGTGATGAAGTTGCAAATTGCACTCGAATGAATATTCCTTCGTTCACCATTCATCATTCAAAGGTAACAAAAAAGCAAAACAATTTTTGTTTTCAGGTGATTATACACAAATGAAAACATATTTATGAATAACATATTCAGCTTCTTCCATTTGGTGGCACAGTGGGTCAGTGGTTGGCACTGTCACCTCATAGCAAGAAAGTCCTGGGTTTGATTCCAGGCTGAAACAGGGGCTTTTATTTGTGTGGAGTTAACATGTTCTCCTTGTGTTTGTGCGGGGTTCCTCCAAGTGCTCCAGTAACCCCGACCATCAAAAACATGTATGTTCTATCTCCAGTCAGTACCCTTGACCAAGGTATTGGCTAAGATCTGGAGTTGGTCCCCTACGCTGTGGCTACCCACTGCTCCTCAGGGATGGGTTAAATGCAGAGATCAAATTTCACTGCACACTGTATATGTGACCAATAAAGTACCTTTATTTTTTCTTACCTTTACAGATCCCCCTAAATCAATGCATGGACCTTTAAATGATTAATAAGTTTTTCAATAAAATGATCCAACAGTTTAATACTTGTTTCAAAACTCCTATTGCAATTACTTGTACAGCTTTGAAAAAATAAATCATACTGTCCTGTGTTACTGCAACACACTATTTAGTCCATTTACATTGCAGGAGATGAAGGAAATGGACTAAATCAGATGATTAGAATCAACTAGACTGAGTTCACAACAATATATTTAGCGTATCACACATGCCAGTCAAGTGGTGCTGCGTGATCCCAGTCCTGTGTCCTTGTGATGGCTTGTGACAACAATTACCTCTCATGCTTTCTCCTTCTTGTTACCATTCAGACTGTGACTGTACCAAATTATTTTCACCTGCCAAAATTTCAATGGGGATTAATGGCAATAGTGCAGGGTGCCAGCCAAACAGACTCACTGGGCTGGTTCCCAAACTGGTTAAGTTTCATTACTCGAGGCATTATTTTTTTTATAAAAGCAACCTGCAAATTTCACGAGGACATGGCTGAAAAAAAAAGAAAGAAAAAAAAAAGTTAGCTGTAGTTTGACCTGCACTCGCTCTCTGGGCTTCTGAAAAAAAAGCTGCATTTTCCTTTAACACTGACACTAAGAAATCTAACTGAAAACTACACTATCACCTGGGGTGTGATTGTAAGATATATAATGGGTTTGTTGATAATTTAAGAGTTTGTTTAATTAATGCTGGATTCAGGGCAGATGTTGATGAATAAAATCCCTAAAGGGAGGGACTCCAGCTCCAAGTACAATATCTGAGAGCACAGGCACTAATTAAAAACATCAGGATACAGGAGTCAGGGATAAAGAATAATCTTTGCAGTTCATGCATGTCCATTAAAAGCTTCTCTGAGGGCACACTTTGATATACATTTTAGATTATGTTTAATATTTAATGCACCTATTATCCGTTATTGACATTAGACTGATGTTGATGAGACTGATTAGCACAACATTATTATGATACCATATGCTTATTTTTACTCTGGTTAGCCATTTATTACATTTAATGAGCATGCACAGAGGCAAGCACATGTGGCCACATATGTAAAAACTGCTCGGAAAATGCTTTTCCTTTACAGTTATGCTATGTTGCTTTCATGTCTCAAGCTTTAACTGTATAGATTTTTTTCCCCCAGTGCAGTAGAAATAACATGCATTATTAAATTTCTTGATGGTTTAACACATTTCAGATTGGCATTGAGACAGATATTTTTTCCTCCTCTTGTAAGCTGTTTAACAGTGAACATATGCATTATTCATTCTTAAAGCCACGTTCTCTGAGTGGATCATGCCTTGCGGGGGAAGGCTGTTTATTTCTTATTGAAATAATCTCTCAGTAGGAGAAAAGTTGCCCATGTGAGAAATCTGATTTTCTGGCAATGCACCAGAGTGCAGAGGATGAGTGCAGAGGAACAGAGGGTGAGAGAGGGAATGCTATGAACAAGAGTTTCTTTTGTTAAAGACTATCAGACAAGACAAACAGCTCTTATTGCGATGGATGACAGCTAATTGCTATCTCAAATCCACTTTACAATCATTATCCTGACTACCTGATCTTTTGTTGGCACTTGTCCTGCGTGTGATTGTTAACTTGGAGGCTTGCAAGCTGCGTTAAGTCTTTGCTTAATAAGCTAATTTTGCTCACTCCAGTCCACACTCCCTCTCTACTTCCCTTCAACACTTGCTTTTAAAGCCTATGTGTCTGTGTGTTAGTGTGTTTCAATGTGCATGTGAGCCTCAAGTGTGGGTGTAAACAATGTGCACAACATAGTTGCCATACCTAATGTGCTTGTTAGCCATCTCGGACTCCCCTGGGGTATGTGTCCGTATCCTAGGACTTATTCATGGTGTGGTTTTAACAAGCACTGTCGATGTGAGGCCATTGAGAGCTTGCAAGATTGCAGTCAATGGCAATTTCATGTGCCACACAGAGTGCAAATGAGCTCTGCAAATATTACTGGGATCCTCAATCTATGTCAATGACAGCAGGAAGGCTCAGGCACAATGGCCACAGGCTGCAGACTATTGTATTAAGAGCAGCCGGTTGAACAATCCACGAACAAAATATTAACAACCTTTAACTGGATAGCTTATATTGCGCAGTATTTCAGGTGTGTAATAGTGTTTAGGTCAAAGGTAAAGGAAAGGTTGAATTTTTGATTCTGTCCTTAAAGGAACAGTCTGACATTTTTGGAAATACACTTCTTTGCTTTCTCTGAGATTTAGATAAGAAGTTTGGTACCACTCTCATGTGTTTATGCTAAATATTAAGCTACAGCCAGTTAGCATAGCTTTGCACGAAGCCTGGAAACAGCAGGAAACAGCCTGTCTGAAGGACACGAATGTCAGTCACAGTAGTCAGTCACTTTAAAGCTAACTTTAGGAAGCCACTACATGAGCAGCAATTATGCAAAAAAGTGCAATTTTTATACGTCTGTTGCTCTATTTATATGCTGTTAGGCAGATTTTGTTACAGGCAAGGTAGCTGTTTCCCCAGTTCCAGTCTTTGTGCTAAACTAAGCTAACTGGCTGCTAGCTGTAGCTTTATATTTAGTGTACAGACATGAGACTGGTCGCCCATTAATTTTCTCATCTAAATCTCTCCCAGAGAATAAATAAACAAATTTCCCAAAATGTCAAAGTGTACCTTTTAATTGCTCGGGATAGGCAGATGAGATTTT
>JAQFJA010000003.1:10091058-10106482 GCA_029874485.1 Naso brachycentron
TATAATCGGGTCATGTTGAGAGTTACAGCTATTTGGTGTTGGTGTTGTCTTTATAGTTATATATTTTCACAAGCTAATACATCGACCATTTGATGACAAACAGACTTTTTTCAAATGAAAAATTATCATCTAAATTGACGAATATCAAATGTATAATTCAGGGGATGAGACAAACAGGATCCAAAAATAATTTTCCTTACCCCGTTGTCTACCGTTCATATTTTTTCTGCACTAAAGTCCGATGGGGTCCACCAGAAGGGGCGTGACTTAGGCACTTTTTATGGGGCTTTCAGCTTCAGCGCATGCGCTTCATCAGTGGATGGAGTTCAATCGGTTGTATCCTCTATTCGTTTTTACTTTTATCAAGGCAGCTTTGTGTTTCTAATAATTTGTTGATTTAGAGTAGATTAAGATTCATACTCATAAATATAATGAATGTATTTAAATCCTGCTGGTTTGCAGGTTGCATGATCTTCCTAGAACACTGAATTAAATAGTTACTGTATTCTCTTCCCAAGAGAAGCAGAACAAACTGTTTTGCTTGGTCAGCATGTTGAAGTGAAGGGGACAGAAACACTTGAACAGAAGGTGACAGATTACTTCCATATTTCCTGTCACTTTGTCTCAGTCTCTCCGTCTCTCTTTCAGCTGTACGACTGGCCGGTGCCATTCACTCTTTAGTCTCAATGTTGCTGGAAACAAACACAATTATTGATTTCTACTTCTCTCCAACTGATTTCAGATAGAAATCTATATGCCCAAGTTCCTCATTTCTCCAAAGTGAAAGTGAGCACTGGTCTGATAAATAAAAAGATAAAGATTGATGACAGGGTCTTTTTTGTAGTTATTGAAAGAAAGCCTCCACCCATAAATATTTAATACTGCTGAGAGTCCTTGTGATGAATCAGAATCTTTGATGGAGGATCTTATTTCTTGCTTTATTTCCGACTGTGGGCAGCGCAGCGGTGACCGCTGGTCTACACATTATGTTTCAGCCCTGGAGTGCATCGGCACTGAGAGCATATTTTTTTGATTTGAAAAAGCAGCTGTGGATTACAATCTAATTTAAATTCAGAAGAAGGGACATTAAATTAGTTCAGGGGCCACCTCCAAGGTCTTCTACTGCTTCATATTATTTACTACCTGCCCACTTTATCTGTCAGCTGGAGGCAGAGTTACGGCTCCCAACTCTAAGTGCTGCCCAGCCCGGCACTGTAAAGCAAAGTCTTTGATTCAGTCTCGAGCCAAATATCTTCCATCACAGACGCTGGCATAAAACTGATTACAGTTTTTTTCACCTGAAGCTTCATAAAACTGTTACAACGCAGCTTAAAGGGATGTTGAGGGATAACTGAGCAGGAAATTTGATGGTAAAAAAGTTATGTTTGTCAGAGGTTATGTTGTAAAGACAGAGGCGTATTTTACAAAAGCAAAATTAAAACCCTAATTGGGGAAAAAAAATCCTGGCACATAAACACTCAACTTTACTGTTATGGCTGTTTTCCTCAAGTGGCCCATTTCTGTAGCTTGTCCTTCAGTGGATGACCTTGGAGCTGAATGTTGGAGGCTAGCTCCAGCTGTTCCAGCAGAGTTTATCTCAGGCCATAATTACCAATGACAGTGTCTCTGGGAAGAAGTTGTCTCCTTGACAGATAGACAGCAAAACACAGTCGACAGGACAATGGAGGGCTGTAGCCATTTTACAGCTGAGGGGAGGGAAAAAAATGAGACGTCATGCTGGACTAAGACACAAAATTTACACAGCACTGAGCGAACAGAGGAGACATCCAGAGGACTTCTCACTGGATACTAAGTGTAGTTGCAGGTAGTTGTGGTTTTCAGACAGGTGGCAGCTGACACTTCTCATGTACACGTGCATGTATGTACACGTGGCACAGCAGTTTTGTGCCTGAAAATACTGGATACTTCAGATTAAAACCTGCTACTCATCCAGGGCAAAATAACATCAGGCTGTCTCTCTCCAGTTTCTCCATTTGTACACCGCCTGGCAAATGCAGTTATGGTCCTACCGTAGGCCAAAGTCTTGTGTCAAGCAAACTATTTGCAGACTAATATCTCATGAGAAATGGATTATATATTAATGTTGTCCTCTTGAGGCAGATTAGAGTTGAGCATATACTATTGTACTTTAATTCAAGAGACAAAAACCTCTAAGAAACTTAACTACACAGAGATACTGCATTGTGGATATTTAGCGAGTCTCCACAATCACGGTTGTTTTTCCACAGTGTAAGCAGATTAGAAAAAATTGTTGCATCAGCACATAAGATGTATAGAGGAGATCCAGATGTTCTTGCTTCCAGAGGCTAATATCTCCTCTTGGGATAGGATTTCATTACTTTAACTGAAAACAAAAACTAATACAGTAGTTGTTGGATACAAGCGGTGCCACGCATGCAAGACTTAAAATCTGAACTCCTCACACTTTCTGTCTTTTACAAATAAAGCTGAGAGTTTAACCTGGGGATTTATTTTTTACACTTGAACAGTAATTCCAAATCATAGATAGTAAATGAAGTAGCATACAGAGCCACTGAGATGTCGCCAATTGCATTGGAGAGTACTGTTTTGAGCCTCAAATCTGGCAGTTTGGCTGCCGCCATCTTGGTTTGGAAAGCCAGAAGTAACAAGAAGTAGCAAGCAGACAACTCCTCACTGCTGTCACTCAAAGCGCCCATGCCCTTAATTATGTTTACCTTTAAACTTTACCATGAATACCTAGTAGTCACCAAAAATATTTTTTGTATTAGGCTGAAAACATGTTTATTCCTGCTGTGCAGTAGGGCATCTTAATGTGTGGCTCTAGGGGGATTAACCAAAAGTGGGCATTCAAGACAGAGCATGTGAGCAGAGCGTAGCAGGACAAATTACCGCTCACAACTCGTGGAGCTGGCCAGTGCTCAACACCTCTGTGCTTCATCCCACTCTCTGCTCAACACAGATTTCACTCCACTCCACTCCAAAATTGCTCTGCTCACAAAAGAAAGAAAAGAGGGAAAGACAGAAAGAAAGAAAAAGAAAAAATCTCCACCACATCTTGCAAGCAGCCATTGGGTGCATCACTCCTTCCAGTTGGTCGTTTTCCTCCTGTAGCCTCATAAACCATATGATTTTTCACCTTACTTGTGGAAGAATTTGACAGTGTTTTTGGAACGCACGTGCACCGCACTCATGCAGGCAAGCCATGCACACTCGGGCAGGTCTAGACACGATGTGAGCGGCACTGGAGCAGAGTTGAGCGGTGCCACTCCAATTCTGCTCCAGACTGTTAAAGAATTCACTCACAGCTCCACCTAAAATGTTTTGCTCCCGCTCACCGCTTGCTCCCACTCTGCTCCGTTCACATGCTCTGATTCAAGAACAGCAGTTTTTGGACCTTCTGTGTTTGCTTTAATTTTAAGAATTTTAAGTTCGTGCAGTTGCTGCTTGTTCTAAAACTGGGTGGTTGAGACTCCCTTTGGATTTCTAAGAAAACTTTAAGTGGTATGAAGATGATTATATTTGTTTTTAATAATTTTTGTTTTTGCACTTTCCTTAACTGGGTCTTTTTTTGCAACACTAGAAAAAAATATAAACCAGTCTTTATTTATTGGATTGAAATCGAACAGAAATGTACAGAAAATCATGGTCGAAGCCAGCCGACCTTGCTGACTCCCTGACTTTCCCTCTGGCACGATTATGAGGTTGACATTTTGGTTTTTAGAGGAACATTGTGACTATGAGATTCTTTTAAAATTAGATTCAGATGCTGTATCAATGTTTCTATTAGAACAAATGAACAATAGGCTACTTTGGTGTATGACCAAATACCCACAAAACCAATAATGCCAAAAGCTGTATTCATCATCATGTAATGTACCTGCAGTTCAATGCCATGATAAAAAGCAACAATTTAGGTGTTTCTTTACTAAATATGATGAATTAGAAAATACCATAATTATCGCAAAAATCTCATGAATACAAATAATAAAGTGCAAAATGATGACACCCTTACTGTATATGAATTCACCTTCCATCAACATTTCAAGTTAAAACAAAGCAAACATACTGCTGTATCATCATCAATAAAAAGAGAATTCTGTTGTTTTGACAGGTAGTGTGATCTACAGTAACAATGCAACAATACAAAACAAGCTGGCATAATGTGTGCCACAACAAAGACTTGACGGAAGATGAAAGAAACCACCCTTCTAGGTTCACCAGAGGAAATCAACAAAGTTCTTTTGGAGGGAGACCCAGGAGATAAGTATTGGACCAAGTTACAGACGATGTTATGAGAAAATAAAGTTTTGCTGGTTTTGTTGATGAGGCTCAAAATGCATTTAATTCATCTACATTATCTTTCATAAGGTAATTTCATAATCAGTCTTTTTCTGTGCATTTGAGAAAAGGCTAACTTCTAAAAATATCTGATACTTACCCTTTGAGAAATATCTCTTCACTGTGGATTTTTGGCAAGAGTTTCACTTTTTTCCTGCCACATTGGCTCATCCACAACTGACAGTTTTAGCTTTCATCAAACTAAAGCTCTTCCTTTGATCTGTTGATATTTTCACATGATTTTAGTCATTTAATCTTTCATAACAGGGAAATGCCTCTTAATCAGGTTTCAGCTTGAAAGTTGTGTTAATTTGCCAGACATTAGTTTATATCAAGTGAGGATAGGTTTCTGTGAAGCTTACTAGCCTCCTGAGGGATGTGCTCTGGATATGTCCTGCTTGACAGCGCCAGACAGTCACGTTAGTTTGGTCTTATGTTTTCCATTTTGGGTAATAATGCCAATATTTCTAGTGTGCTGTAATATTTTCTCCATAACATTATGTTAAAAACGTGTAAAAATATTCAAAATCATTTTATTTGGAGGCGTGACTGATAATCACTTTGCAGATTTAAGGCAGTTTTATTAGCGAGGAAGGTAAGGATTGAAGCCCACTTAATTTTTTTTTTTTTTTAACCAAGTGTCAAATAGAAGTGACACTTGGAGACAGTTGCCATGCTACCATGCTGATATCTTGTTTTGCTCATTTTGGGTGTCACTATGATGTCAGTCATAACAAAGCAGAGTTTGCCATGCAGAGTATATGCATCATCACCTTTTCTCTTTTTAGAAATTAAGATCTTTGTTCTGCAACATCCACATCAAAATAAATGGACGACGTGACTGCTCCTCCACAGTGAAGAAAAAAGGTCTTGATCGCTCCTAGTGTCTGGGACCAGTATAGTTCATAATTAAATCCCGCTGTTATCAGACAAGACAAGACAAGACAATTTTCCCCAGCAAATATTGCGCAGGTGAGGTTGGGAGTGGATAAAACATAGCGAATGGACACCATTCAGGCTGCAGAAAACTGCGTATGTGAACAAAGTGGAAATGGGAATATAGCCCTGTAGTAAGGTGAAACGGAAACAGCAAGGGGATAAAGCTCATTCCAGAACGGGAGTGAATCTCTGTTTGGCTGTCACCCACTTTCGAGCACTAACTGAGAGGCTGGGGATGAAGAGTAATGTGAAGCTGGTCTATTTTCTGTTGGACAGGTAGGTGCCAAACACCAGCAGTTAGCTTGTGCTATTTTGCAAAATTTTCAACTTCTCCATTAAAACACATGTAATATTGCTACAAAGCTTGCTGTAGATGCTATGATATGTTAGGTGACGTTGAGCCGGGGGGGAGGGGCCCGATTGGAATATTTTGTTTACAAACCGCAATAAACAATGCTACTGACTCTACCTCTTATCGTGCTGGTATAGGTTTAACCATTCATTTTTTGAACAAGTTTGCTTTAAATTAGTAGTTTGACGCTGAAAAAACAGGAGTGCAAGGTCATAATTAACAATTAACCATTATCAAAGCTGGAGTCAGGCGGGACAGCAGTACTGCGGCTCCATACACCAATTGCGACTGCACAGACTCTGGCTCTAAGTGATGTCACCAGCACAAAATGGCAGCTTCTCTATCAGGGATATTTCGTACAGTATGTAAGTGGGAAAGTGTCTTCCATCTCTATTTATGCCAATGCTCCGCAGTGAAGTTTAATGTATCCTGCCCCAGAGAGCTATGAGATACTTTACAGACAGGAGGGAGGGATGGGAGCTTGGACTCACATGCCACCTGTTTGTTACATGTAATAACTCTCAGTGTCTTTGGAGAGCTGCCAGACACTTCCAGTAAAACACCAACAATATCATACAAGCATTAATAAAGAAGGTGTTACATGTTTTATATAACTGAGGTTGAAGAACAATCCCACAATCCTGCAGCTGCAGGCTAAAAGACCTGATGAGCCCGAGTGGCGACATGTTTGTTCATACTCTTTATCATTCCCATTCCGTTTTTTATTCATTTATACAACCTCGGAGCCCCAGTGAAGCTCTCATCTTAGTGCTTTTTAAGGAGCAAAACAAATCAACACATTTTCTACCTGTCAGGGATGAGAACGTGTGTCTCGTCTCTCTCCTGTGTACTGAGTCTTCAACACTTGTCAGGTTGGGATATAGAAAACCTCTCAGAGCCCCTCACCTGTGTGAAATACTGAGACTTGACAAACATCTTTGAGGAAACATCAACAAAGTATTTCAGGGGCAAGGCCCCGGTCAAAGAGACGGATTTGTTGCTTGCCTTCTTTTATGTTTAATATAACATTATGTGCAATGGGTGGTGCCTAACATACTGGGCTTTACATGCTTACTTATTAAATATTATATTATATTATGTTATATCATATTAGAAAATTTATTATTAGCTCAAGTGATGAAGCTAAATGGCAACTTGACAGACATTAGAGTGTGGAAAGTGTTTTATAAATACAAAGACCAGTGCAGAACTATGGAAGCCGAGAGTGGCAAAAGTTTTTTCTATTATGTTATCACGGGATAACAGCTCATTTTCCTGAAATAACAGGATAAATTAATGTGTTATAAAGGGAAAACGCGGCTCGGTTTCCTGTAATAACACAAAATAAAATACAAAATACAAGGTTGTTTCTTCTTTACTAATAATTTATTTATTTATCTGTTTATTTTTTAATCAGAGATCAGGGCTGATGCTGAAAAGACACTATGTTGAGATGCTGTTGGGGTCACATCGTGAGATGGGCAAGTCTCACAGAAAACCGAATGGCTTCAATTATGTTTTTGTGTCTTCAATTATCGGCTAATAAAGGCTTTAGAAATGAGGGTTTGTCGGCGTCTTTGATAATCACGAACATGATGTTTTCCTCATGATCCTTACAAGGTAGTTATATGATCTAACTGCAGGAAACAAAACTACACATATGTTCCTTGAATGAGGCCTACTGTTCAGTTATGAATCCTCCCCGACAGTGGCAGTGATCTTGCAGGGGCAAATCTGTGTGATCATGAACCAGACACTGGCTTTCAATCTCATGATGAAGGTTCACCAGAAAAATTATCCTGTTATCACAAGAAAAAGAGCCTTGTTTTCCAATGATAATGCATTAACTATCCTGTTATCACGGGAAAACGAGCCGTTATTATTTCATGATCTCAAGATAACAGAATGAAAAAAGATAGTAGCAACCATGGCCACTCTTAACAAAACAGCGGCCATTCTTCTTCTGCAGAAAAGGTTGTACTGGATGGTTGGGCTCAACACAGGACTTTCGTGGAGATGGCTGTTTGTGTCGCTTGTGAAACAAAAAGTCAGCTTTGACTGATTTCAGTTTAAGTTAACTTATTGAATGTAGGCCTACTTAACTGCCATAATGTAATGTAAGTTGACTTACTTTTCAACTGTATTTAAAAACCTGACAAATCAATTTTGACCCAATAATATTTTCCTTACCTGACCAGCGATTTTTGGTATTTTTTGAGTCATTGGAAATTGACATATTATGTTGTCAAGGTATGAGGATGCGTTTACTGGTGAATACAGTGAGTCCTGGCTCTCCTGAAATAACCTTAATAAACATATAACCCACAATTTTCTTGCAGAGCTGCTGCAACAGTTTAAGACTTTGATTTCACAGGGCAGATCTCAGAGGTGTAACTGAGTGAATGTGAGTGCAGATGGTGCTGAAAGAGAATACATGCTCAGTCAACTTTCCTCACACAGGCACAAAAAGCGAGGCGGTGCATACTTAAAAGGAGCACATAGGGGGGAGGCCATTGAGGAAAAAGAGATGTCGAAGTTCAGAAGGCGGTGAGCGAGGAGTGTGGCGGGGAGCTTCTGCCTCTCAGGCCTGACTCAGAAGTGCAGCCTGCAGGTGAGGCACATTGCACTGTTGCTGTGAACTCATAATCCACCACACCTCATGAAAACAAACAAACATAATATCAAACGACTAAAAGCACAGCATGCAGAGAAAGTTGAGAGAACGGGAACAATGTGAGCGAGATTAAACTGAGCAATAGTGTCAGGTCAAAATAAAGGTTCCATAGATCCCAGCTGCTTGTGTGACAGTGAGAATGAACACAGTGGTAGTCTTTATCAATTTACCTAAATGTGATCTCAATTTCCTGGCTTGCAAATTTACTGTTTGCAATGGTACTGGTGGCAAAAACATCCAACATTTGCATGCACAGTATGTTTTATCTTATGATCTCTTAATATTTAGCAACGCTCTGCATAATCTCTACCAGAATTGCATTATATAATTCCTCTCTAACGTGTTTTATTAAAACATTAGCCATACAGAAGGATTTTTTGCTTAATGAGGCCATATTATGCTCATTTTTTGGGGTTCATATTTTATTCTTGTTATCACTAGAGCAGTTTTACATGCTTTGATGCTAAAAAACCCATCTGTTTTCTCTTACAGCCGACTGCAGCAGCCCTGTTTTTTTCAAGATTTTTGCCTCTGTCTGAGACGCTCTGTTTTAGCTCCTGCCCCGCCTCTATGGGCTTACTCTGCTCTGATTGATCGGTTCAAACAGACACCTTCCAGATTAACCTATAGAGAAGCCCAGCACACTGTGACACACTAGTGGTCTAAGATTTTAAAAAAACTGATAAGAACAGAGCTTTTGGAACTATTAGGAACAGCCCACAGGGATTACTGCTACATAGCCTTCCAATTACAACACCAGGAAGAAAAATTTAGTTTCGGGGAAAAGGTGTAAACTTAAATGTACCAGCCTCAGTGTTGTCTGCAGGGGCCCTCAGACATGGAATGGGCTTGATGGGTTCATTAAACTCTCACACTCTTTTACTGCCTTCAAAAAAAATGTTAGGAAAAAACTACTGTCCTCATATGTGTAATAACCTCTGCCAGAATCCTGTATCTTGCCCTGTCATGTACTTATTAAACTTACGGCTAGAATCATGTTTTGCTTAGGACTATGCAGTTGCCTCATCATGTACTTATAATATTTCTGATTATACACCTGAATCATGTGTCTTCTGGATATTGCTGTCAGAGTATACAAGTGTACGTGTATTTGTGTCTGTATAAGTACTGTGCTGGGAAACTACACACTGTGAATAATGCTGCGGGGATGGGGGATGGGGGTCGGGGGGTTGAATGTGATGATCTGTGTGTCCCCTATCTATAAGCAGTGTTGCTTCTTTGGGGTTCCCTTTCATGTAGATTTGTTTTGCGACTCTTGTGTATCATGTTATCTTTCCTTATTCATGGTAGGCCTACATGAATAAAAATATCTGTATCTGTTTCCATCACATCACACAAACTTCCGCGCTAGATGACTTGTCTAGTCATCATGGAATTGTGTAGTATGTAATTGGCCATGATCTCTTAGAAGTTGTGAATGAAAAATCATTCTCAGCCTTGGAAACATTGAAGTATTGACTCAACACAAGGTTCATTTCCTGTCTGTTCTGGAGTGTTTGATAATCTCACGCAATCTTCTTTAACAGATGGAGTCCATGTTGAGAACAAGAGGAGTAAAACAATGAACTTTTAACCTTTTAACCTTAAATTCTTAGCCAACATGGATGAAAAGTCGGTGAAGTGGCTCAAAAAAATTGACCATTCCAACTGTAACCATAACAACTGAACAACTCAAGCTGTAAAGGAAGTTGATGTGATGTGACCAAAAACTGCACAGAAATTCTGAGACTCCTCATGTCTCTTGTATCAACAGACAAGCTCAGCCAACTACACCTTCATCCCATACATGGTGACGCCCCACAACAAGGTGTACTGCTGTGAGGGCAGCCTGATGAAGGGCCTGACTGAACTGATGCAGCCCAGCTTCGAGATGCTGCTGGGGCCCATCTGCATGCCGCTGCTCGACCGCTTCATCCAACTGCTCAAAGTGTCACAGGCCAACTCCCAGTAAGTATACTGAAAGGCTGGGCCAAGGATGATACACTTCAGTGTATTTTTCATGTATTTTTATAATATATATTTATCATTTTGTCTGTTATCTTTGTGACATATAGTGTATACTGTGCTCTGAATTTCAATACTTTGCTGTACAAGTTGCTCCTGGAGTGCACTTAAAAACCACCACAGACTGCTACCTATTCAAGGCACAGCTACTTTTGGGATGCTGGTGTTTGTGAACTGGACTTTTTTTTTGCACTGAAGCTCATTTGCATAGAAAGAGGCCAATTTTGCAACATACGCATGAAAGTTACCTTATAATGGCTTTAAATCGCACATAGCACTATGCTGCCCTTTTCAGGTGGTTTGTTAGGTTTCTTTTGCCTGAATTTTGTAGGTTAAGTGTAAGCAAAGCAGTGCAATCCTTATTTGAATTTGCCCCATTATCTACCAAAAGAACTCATATGTTTTTTTGTTTTGCCAGTGTCTGTCTTACTAGTGTTAAATTTTAAAAGTCATATCAGTCAATGAAAAAATGCCTGTATAGTTTGTTACACTTAGGTATGTGATTTAAGTTTTTGGTGGTTTCGTCACAACAAATCACATTAGTGCCTTAAGTTAAACAAGAATGCAGCTAATGTTGCCGCTACTCTGCAGACATAGCGCTAGTTGCTGTAAACAAGAGTTAGCTGGCTTTTATCCATCATGATTAATTTTTGCAAATGTCTCAAATAATGACATGAAATAAGACAATTTTGCTGGTTCATCAAAGTGGATATTTTCAATCACTGAGCCCAAAAAAACAGTAAGTAAATTTCGGTATAGCTTTAGCTAAGGCTAAAGTTGCCTATATCTCCCTTTGTTAACTAGCTGGCATAATTTTCTTTCTCTGTTTCACAGTTTTGCGTGCTGTTGAGGAATTTGGAATTAAGGAATTCTTTTGTTTCTTTATGGTGTGAATTAATTGTACATGGTAAAACAAATACCAAAAATCCATATTTACTAAATACGTATAGTTGCTGAATTTTGGCTGTATACGACTGAATAGGGTTAGAAGTTTATTTCTCTTCATTAAAAAAGTTAATGACCACGAATTTTCTGGTATTATAACTGTTGAAGGAAACCCTGCGAGCGAGGCATTTGATTTGAAGATGAGGAAGCAAAAAACAACAGCAAAAAATCAATTTAAAGCTAGTCCTGCTAACAATGAGTTCCTCTGAAGGTGGTGACACGGGGCCACAGTGTACATGCATACAGGAGTCTGGTGGTTCATGATGTGGGTGCGTGACTACTGAGGTCAAAGCTGTGATCGTGGCTGTGAAGCGAAATTGAGCTCATAGGTGTTCATGTTTGAGCAGCACTGAGTCTGTCAACAGAACAGGCCTTTGTTTTTCACTTGCTGTAATTATTGTTATATAGAACATCCCTCATCTTTGACTTGAGTGCTGTGATCCACATTAAAACAAACAAATAAATAAATTATCACCCCCTCAGCTGCTGGGGCAGTATTTTAGGCTTTCCTGCCAACAGATAATGCAGCAGCTGGTTGGTTGTAGCTCAGCTTCAGGAATAGTGATTCAGGTTTTACGGTAAGGAAAGAAAATCATACACTTTGATAAAACTTTCATTTCTTCTGATGGACACAGCATAGAGTTTTAAGCTCAACCATCACTGGTATCAAATTAGAAAACATTGTGTACATTGTGTGAAGGCACATGGCTGCTATTTATAAAAGCTATTTATAATAACCTACTAAGTAGAGATGAATATGTTCTGCCTTATGACACTGAGAGCTGTGCTATGAACTGTTACTGTTCTTTGTTGCTTTGTTCAAGGGAGGTTGAATTGAATTGAACACAGCAGAAAATTATCAGCAAAAATGTTGCAGATCATCAGCATCAATAAATTTTTGGAGAAGTTTGATTCTCATGCTGAGTTTAAATACCAGTGGTCTTTTGAAGAGTGTTTTCTAAGGAGTGTAAACTTGTTAAAAATCTGTTTTTTATCATGAAGAAAGAAATAATAATTCTACAAACTGTCAAATGTTGTCTAAGGACAATCAGCCAACACAAGAGCAAGAACTTTGCCTAATAAAATGCGGTCTAAACTCGTCCAAATTATGATTAAATACAGAAATTATGATCAAGTAAACAAAGATGAACACTAAGCACTCATTGCCAGCTTCATAGATTTCTGAATAAACTTCAATAAGCTGTAATATGGACATATTTAAGATGGTAATATTAGTTAAAAGTTAAAAATCAACTCTTAGTTGGCAATGTGTGTAACAGCAAGATCCAACAAATGGTCTTTTATGTTTATTGGAGAATATGAATGAGTACATCAAAAGAGAGAGTATTTCTATTGTTCCATTCCATATTCTATTCTATTTCTGTTGTGTCTGCTCCTGTCAGTCGCAGTATTACAGAACAACAGAGAGTGGAGTTATTCTTGATTAAGGACAATACAATTAAATACAACTCAGTTTCACATTCCCTACTTTACTGGAAGTGCTTTGCAATATTACAGGCTTTGATGAAAGTAGCTCATCTCACCAGAGAATGAAAGGAAATTAATGAAACTTCCAGTCATGTCAGAATTGCCCCTTAAGGAGACACTTTGCTCTGTAAAACAATTTGACTTGTACGTTGTTAATTGGATTTTGGAGTGGAAGTGACAAAATTAATAAACGTTGACAGGAAACGAGCAGTCTTGGATATAAAAAAGGTGTCTTGAGTCAGAGAAGGGATCATAAATTGCAGGCTTTACAAAGTGTAAACTATGTATAAACTGGAATGGTTACTTTAATAAATGTATTGCGTCATCAAAAAGACAATAATCAAATGTATTTCTTTCTCTCACAGCCAGTATTTCCGTGAGACGATACTGAATGAGATCCGTAAGGCGAGGGAGTTGTACACCGGCACTGAGCTGGCTGCCGAGCTGAACCGCATCCAGCAGCGGCTGGACAACGTGGAGTGCCTTTCAGTCGACATCGTCATCAACCTGCTGCTCACGTACAGGGACATCCAGGTACGCCTGCACTGTGCAGCATCTCTGAGCATCAGCATTTGTGTTGCTATTTGTCAAATTAAGTGTGCTGACTTTGGGTAATTAAACTAATTGGATAATTGGTGAAAACAACTGGATGTTGCTGGTTAATTTCCTTTGATAAAGTAAGTGCTGTTCTGTATTACTTTCTCCTCTTTTACTGAATAGACTGGGAATGTTAGAAAGTCAGTTTGTGGTCGCTCATTTCAACGTGTAAATCTGCCAGAAACGCAACAGTTTTAATCATCTCTGATTGAAAGGCTCGGTCTTCTTGTGCTGTGCCATGAAGAAAACTGCCTTTGTGCTGCTTAACCCTCTAAATCAAATGCTTCCTCAAAGATGAAGTTTGACAGCAGCAGGGGCATGTAACAGAAAAACTGTGAGCTCAAACCGTCAACAAACAAACTTGCTCTTCCATGTCAAATTGTAGTTCATAACTCCCAATAAATTTAATGCAGCAACAGGGCTGCAACTAACAGTTATTTCCATCACTGATTAATGTGATGACTAGGATGTCAAAGGATCAAACTGAGAAAGGAATAAATCATCACTTTGAAGTTGTAACCAGTTAAAAAAAAGTTTGAGGTTTTGTTTTTTTTCTTTGTGGAAAAAATACACAACAAAGCACATCCTCCACAAAAGTCTCTAGGAAAAACTATGTGAGTATATCAGACGATCAGCTTTGCACTGATGCCCCTCTTAAGTTCAAACAAACTGCCAAGTGCAGATGATTAGTTTGCGCAGCTCATGTCCCTGACCTTGCCAGAGACAGCTACTGTACAGATCTACTGTACAAGTCAGAGAGAGGTCACCGCCTCGGGATCAATCTGTCAGTGTCATTTCTTTACGAGTGCCGTCTCTTCAAACAGAGGCCATCCGCAGACCGCCTGTAGAGAGCTCCAGGCGAAGCTTTTGGTCTGCTCCTCTTGAATCTGCCACTCTTCCCGCTCTTAAGTCTCCGTGCTGCGATGGCGCTCACCGTCCAGATTCCCCCCACTCACCACAGGCAGCGCTCAGCCTCATGAATGATTCATTAGAACAACAAGCATTGAGTACGTGCTGAATTATTCAACAGGCTTTGGGTATGGTGACTGTGTAGGCACGACAAAAAATGTGATGAAGGGGCAACTTCATTATCGAAGGCTTTTGGTGTTGAGCATATTGTTGAGTCTCAACAGAATGAATAAAGAGGCATCAGAAACTCTCCCCGTGTCCTCAAATTAGCTCAATACCTTGATAAGTGGGAGTGTGTGTTTGGAGGACGTTGCTGCTAGGATACATGGACAAAAGTCCCACAATGCTTAGCAATGATCAAGATGTGTTCTTTGTTTATCATCCAGGATTATGAGTCCATCGTGAAGCTGGTGGAGACACTGGAGAAGCTTCCCACCTTTGACCCGGTGGCTCACCCACATGTGAAGTTCCACTACGCCTTTGCACTGAATCGGTAAGATAGCAACACAACTATTCAGTTTGACAGTTGAAAAACTTTCTTTTTTTCTATGTAAAATCTTAAATATGACAGTTTTTGGTGTGTTGAAATGTTGAAATCAACTAGGATTTTGTGTCTGCAGACTTGTAAATGATGTGACTAAATGACTTTGGGCCCGTTTACACCAAATCAGGCGCTGCACCAAAAATGTAAGCTCTCCTGTTTGTTTCAGTGCAAGCAGCTGATTAGGCTTCGGTGGCACTGAGCATGGAGGTTAGTGAAGTTTAAGCAGAGTCAACATTTGGAAGGATGCAACTGGACCTCACGCCGCCAATCAGCTAATCGGCCAATGGGAGCGAACATAGCTAAACAACCCTACCACAAAATTTGCATTTGCAATTGAGCCGACATTCCCATCTCCCCTCTGCTTGTCACTTTGGCAATTGTTGCAACACCTCATTGTTCTGGTGAGCACGCCAAGGTGACAGGGTGACAGTAGGTAACTCTGGTATAGTGCATCCAATGGTAACATTTAAGTCCAGCTGAAGTCAAAAATGCATTTTCAACCCTTTTGGACCATATCCCTGCTCTTATTGTAATCAAATTTGAAAATGTATCACAAAAAATTACAAAAAATGAATAATTTTGTATTTTTATATGAAAATCTGCCACTTCT
>JAQFJA010000003.1:10119822-10133447 GCA_029874485.1 Naso brachycentron
ATCTAAGCCCCAGTGAGTTCCTGTTGGCAACAATGACAGTATATACAAGATGGGCACCCATGCATGCTGCAGTACAATGCTATTGATGTAGTATCGATGTTGATTTTAGAGTTTGTAGGTGCACCTGAATGCACCATATCCCTCTGTTTGAAACAAACAGCATGATAGAAACGGTGAGCCCATAGATGACACTAAATCACAACATAGTTTTATTACATGACTTTTTTGGTACTAACATTTACCCTCCACTTAGGCAGATAACCTTCAGAGATTTACTGCCCAAACAGAAAATATACCCTCATTTAGCACTTGGGTGGTGTTACTTTAGGACAATGCTTACAATAGATGAAATGGCATTTTCTAGTCTTAATTTACTGCTTTGTCTTGCAGTTAGGTCTTTTGAGACATTATGTTCCGGCAGGCTATAATGCAGTATGAGAATCAATAGGGCCAGTTAGAGAGAGAGACATTCAGTTAATGGTTTCACTATCCCTACAATGGAGTCTCACAGTTTTAACAGAAATAGACAAATTTTGAAATCAAAGCCGAAGACTAACGATTCACATTTCTTGTTCTTATGCAGTAGGATGCATGCATGTCTGTGAAATTCACATATTCCTGTGGCACATTATTTTACTGATTTGAAGTGATGGTAAAATGTATTGTACACCAAGGAATAAAGTAATCTACTAGCAAAGTGCTAATATGTTACAAGTTAGCTCTGAATGATTTATGAAGGCTGAATAGATCATAATATAATCATATATATAGTAACTGTTTTACTCTGCATGTTTTATACACTTGTAGTTTAAGGTATACTGCATATTGTTGTCTCAGTGCCTGTACTCAGTTGCATTGAAGCTTAAATAATGTAATCTATAATTACAGACATTTCAATCTTATCCATTTGTCAGGATGGCTGAGTGGTCTAAGGTGCAAGACTCAAGGTTGCGAAGTTTTCAGTGTTGTCCATACATAATATTTCTGCTATGAAAAAACATACACGCTTGTCGTGTCAGGACCTGAAGTGAAAAATCAAGTGATGTCCAGTATAATGGGGAGGCTGTCAAACCAGAAAAGATCAGATGTCAAGTCACCAAAGACTGAAGCAATTTACAAAGACTGTCGCTCTTTCCCAACTTTCCATATTGCAACTGGTAACTAGGCAGCTCAAACTCCCCATTGGCTGGGAAACTAGTGTTTGAACTCTTCTGACACAAGTTCATCTTTGTTGTTTCTTTCTCTTTGTTCACAGCTCTGCCTTTAAACCTCTCAGAAAATCATGTATATTCTACGATATTCTGGTTATAAAACATACACTAATTGAAAACTGAAAGGGTATTTCATTTATTGCCTTATGTTAGCGGTAACATTTCTTTAATTACCCAGGTGCAATTAATTCCATTTTAAAGACTTAATTTCATTTCCTTAGTTTACATTTTAAGCTGTGGCTTATGGTTATTTCTTTAACTAGACAGTTGTTCAGGATGAAACAATGAACACCCCATATGAAATTTTTCTTGGCACCGATGCTCCATTGTAATCATAAACAAGTGCTGCTGTGTTTCTGAGTCGCACATCTTAATCAAGGCCTGATGTTAAATATATCTGAACAATCCATTTTGTTTTACAGCGACACAACCAAGTCAATTGGTTCCAAATCATAAAGTCCTTTGACGCAGGGGATGATATAGTCCCTTTGGCTTCCACTGATTGGATTTAGCAGTCCTTGACTCTACGTTTTATTGGCCACTGGCACTGATCTACAGAATGATCAATAGCTAGAAAAAGCCTGACCTTGCTGAAATCGTCCACCTTGGGATGACGTGTCGGATGTTTTGCTCCCCAGGTCAACGGTTAAAAGGAAAGCATAAACCCAATGGCAAATTCATAGGAAATGGTTGGTTTACTGCATGAATAAACAGGAAGACTAGTAGTAAGCCACAGAAAGGTAACCTCTGTACTATGTTATTATCCTCTTACACACAGCCTACTATGCTTTGAAGCAGAGCAAAATCACATCTTAATAAACTCATAACTATGACTCTGTTTAAAGAAAGTTTAACAAACTCATAACTATCGGAGGCATTAGAGGTTTCTTTTATGAGCAGTGAAATTTTAATCTTGATCTCACAAGGCCATTCATGTGAGGCAGTGATTTGAAACCATCTGTCTCCTGCAGTGAAGAATTTTTTTCATTACAGAGAAAGGGTGGTTATTGTTTTAATCAAATTAAATCTGTGTAAATACAATGAGAACAAAAGGGAAAACCGTATGAATGCTTGCTGTGGAAAGGGAAAGCAAAGGCTTTTGACCTGTAAAATCGGATTTTATTTGGGGTTAAATTTGAAGTAAGCTACTGTTTTTTTCAGTGTTCTTTTGCAAATGGTTAGCAGCTTGAGCTAAATAACTGCATTCTTTAATTATGAAACAAATCTGTCAGCATAGACCATGATGCACAAGTATAGCTAAGAGCCTTTTAGGGTAAATACATAATTTACAAAACAGTTTACAGTAAGTGGATTCGTTGTAAACAACAACAAAAAAATGTTAAAGTTGACAGCCTGGCTAGCAGCCACACTCTCACTAGACAACAACATTTTTAGTGGGATACAGGACAGACAACTTTGCTGCTCAGATTTTTGCTGCTACAAAAATCTGTAAAGTTGTGGCTGAGGGTGGTAGTAAACTTCAAAACAGTAAATGTGACCATTATATTAGGATATTTTTTTCTGAGACTCTATTTTACATCGGCAAACTTATTGGCTCCAATATCGTCGGCTTTAGCTGCACTCGTTAGGCTAACCACCTGGGGCATTGTGTTCCAGATTAAAACTTTTGCTTCTAAATTTTGTTTTTTTCTTGAGCAGTGGGAGAAATCTCTAAATGCGAGGATGACACGGTGGTTGGACTTTGTACAAGCAATGGTGTGTGTAAGTATCAGTAGGCTATATTATTTTTAGGTGTAACATTTAGCATGTTTGCATTTGAGCATGCAAGCTTTTACACAAAAACAGCACTGGAAGGGCGAAAATTTTCATCATTATGTGAAAAAGAAAAAAGTCAACGATTCATCACATTCTTTGGGACTCATCATATTTAGAGCAGTTTATGCGCCAAATTTCATGGCAATCCTTTCAAAAGTTAGAAAGAGACTTATGTTGGACCCTGACAAATTAGTGGAATGAACCGACTGACCAAAAAATTCATCATCTCTAGAGTTGCTAGTGTGTCTAAAATTAATGCAGTTCTTTCTTTAAACTGAGAAAGCCATTTTAAATATAGAAATAAAGATGATCTTGATAGCGTATGTGTTTAATAATCAGGAATGCTTCCTTTTTTATCTGATAACACTGTTTAATTTGGACAAATGACTCTTGTGAGTGACATTAGCTTCCTTTCATTTTAATTTCAATTGGTCTCCATTTTCAATACACAAAACAGCCCAGCAGGCTGTTGCCTTTCGTTATACAAATTAACTTCAATCAATCAGAATGAGTTGTAGCACATAAACATACACGGTGCTGGCTTTTGTCATGGAAATTACTTGCACCTTCAAACCATAAGGGTTTTGACTTTGTGCATCTGAAGATGTTGCCAGGCTATCATCAGCTATAGCCTGCCCTTTGCTTGCAGCTGCTGTAAGCATTTTGTTAATATCCCAGTGATTCTAAGGAGACTTCAGGTGAATAGGCAGATATAATGTGCTATGGCTACAAGAGTCAATACAAAAACCTTTTTGCAGAGCCATCACAAATGGGACACACAGCGAATCATTTGGATCAACCTTCCAGACCTGGACAGACGCCCAGATGTGCACTGCGCTGTAAACATATAAAACTTTTTTTCAGGCAAGCAAGGCCAGACTCAGAAATTTTTGGCAACTATTTTGTGATGAGTCATCTTATACATAGGCCTTGTGTGGAAAGACATAAAAAATCTCAAGCACATAAGGACGTTTGAGTAAAATTCCTTGATAAACCTCTAGGTTCTATGCTTCTCATAAAACGTAACTCCATGGGGCATTAAAAACTGCATCGAAAGAGAAAATTGCTTGCCCACCCCCTACCCCTCTCAAAAAAAAAAAAAAAAAAAATTAGAGCTGTGTTTGCGCTGTGCCTTGACTGATGAAACTGGAGTCCATAGTTTAAACATGGGGTCCAGAACTTTTCTGCAATCACTGAGTAGTCCTGTGTGGTTGTGACTGTTCAGCGCTGATTCTGCAATCTCAATAATAATTTAACTATTTGAGGAGTGTGAGGGGACAAGTGAGACTGAATGAATCATCTCATGCCATATTATGCATTCAGGATGACTGAGCAGAGGAGTTTTAACTAGGGCAGGAAATCTCTGCTAAACATCAAACTCTTACCACGAGGTTAGGTTTGGTTAGGTGAGGTGAGGTTAGGTTTGGTTAGGTGAGGTAATTTAGGTTTGGTGAGTACAATACACTTGCTCAAAAGTCATGAGTCACTAATGGGTTGTGACAAACTCCAGATGAGAATGTCAACAATCGATGTATCGCATAGCAATGACGCATTGCACTGCAGTGTTGCTTGGAAATCAACAGGCTCGAATGTGTGTTTTACCTCTGGTGTTTCAATTGCTTACACATCTTTGTGCTGTGGGTGTGATCACTTCTGATGTTTACAAAATAATTAGCATGAACCTTAGACCTCTTAATACATGTTTCATTTGGCTTATCTATTTATTGTTGGTCATTTCTGTTGATTTTTGCTTTCTTTTATGCATCATTAAAAGCTATGGGGAAGGCAGTTGTATGTTTATAAAGTCTCCATCTATAAAAGATTAATGAATATTTGGTTTAGACACAGGACTTGAAACGATCTTGTTCCCCCCAGACTGCAGTCCTCAGTCATGTAAAAGTGTCATTTTTGAGGTAAATGTATATTTTTACAGAAGAACTCCACCACTTTTCATGTTGATGTTCACTCAATGTTGACGCTACTTGCAGTCAATTCAACAGTCAATTGAAGTCATAAATTCCTGTTTGTCCTATTTTGACAAAGAAAGCTGAGTTTTCTGAGTTTGTTGTGCTCACACAGCCGTTCTTGCAGTGCCTTCATGTATTAAGATGCATTGCACGTGAACTCCCGGTTTCAAATGTGGATCAGTGTACAAAGCATAGTGTAAGCAAAAGTTGCAGAGCTGTAAAATAATCACATAGATGCTGTTATGTTTTGACCCACCATGCATCATGGAAAGAGACATTTTAGATGTTTTTCGCTTGAAATATCATCAAATTAATACCAAGTAGATGCAAGAAGTGGTTAGCCGCAGCTAGCTGCATACATCATTGGCAGCTCTGCGGCCTGTCTACCTGGGGATCTGTAAAATTATCACGTTAGATGTTGTCATGCTGTGCTGTGATTGAGATTCTGACCCGCAATGCATTGTGGAAAGAGAGAACTAGAATTTTTTTTTGCTTTAAATAACATTACATTATCGTTGAGTGACATTACATGTGGCACAGCCGGGGCCAATCTGCTGACAGTGGGGCTCTTGCCTGTTGCAGACTGGGGATAATGGCTCAAGCTACGGCTATAACTTGTGCAATGCATTGCTAGACTACAGACAGATGAGTTGCGTTGATAACAATTATTTTTCAACCAGCTGTTAAGTAATCACACAGATATTGTTAAACTGTGTTGTTGTATTAGCTATTTATGTCAATTTTAGTGCTTTTCTCTTGCGTTTGTAACATGTTGTGTTGTGTTGTACCAAGGTTGCATGAGCATCAGGTTGATACCGCACAGATTGGTAGAAAGACTCTCACTAAAGGCTTATATTCTTCCCTTGGTGTAGAAATCACAAAACAGAGTAGCTGCTGGTTCTCCAAGGTTGTTGTCTGTCGCCTTAGAACATTCCTTTTATTTAATACTGCGTAGTTTTCAATTAAAGGGTTTTTTGTGCACCAGAGCCTGCAATTCCTCTTATGGCAAACATGGTGCTCACTTTCCTGGAGTGCGAAGCTATGGTTATGAGCAAGCAGGCCCAAATTTTCACAAATGACGTAAAACGCATCAGTTGACATCATTTGTGTAAATTTTGGCACCCGGGATAGTGGGTGAACTAGGCCCATGGAAGATTGAAGGAAGATAAATTACAGTAATTGTAATATACTTCTGATTTTGGAACAATACAAAGCTGGTTCCTAATTGGAAAAGTACCCCTTTAAGTTTATCATTGCACTTGTTCATGAAACTTCCGATTCATGAAAAGGATTTTGCCTTTCTACATGTCTAGGTGTTTGATAGAGGCCCTGACTACAAAAACTAAAACTCTGATATGTTACATAGAGATAGAGTGAAGAAAATGGAAGAAAAAAGGGGAGACAATGACTGCTATTACACATGAAATAACTCTTGACTGTTGAGGAACTCCATTAAGACTTTAAGGCATATGAGCTGAAGAAATTTGACAGAAACACTGACTACTAAAATTGCACTGTTTGCAGCAAGAAGATGAAATTCTAGTCTTAACAGAAACCACAGTTTCTACAGAAACCTCAGATAACAATGATTATGATACCACTATGCATATATATTTACATGTATAAAGTGCCCACATATGGTGCAACATAACACTGAGGAAAAACTCATTTTATGCAGGGACAGATCAAGTTGTAGATTACATGTTGATACTGAAATACTCACTGTAGAAATCTTTGCACTGCTTGATAAATCAAGCTAAATACATTTTCACTCCCATAGTGTGCTCAAACCACATGCCGTGTAGTTGTTTGGAAAAACGGGTCATTGCCTTGATCATGAAAGCTGCACTTGTTGTAATAGACCGTGATAAATTAAGCTCACTTAAACAGCTTTCAAGCCATCATCTGCATTTTGGTGACGTTCTCTCAGAGCGAGCTCGAGTCTCGTATTCATTACAGTAATCTACAATCCAGTCTTCTGGACTGGGCACAGAAAAGGTTCATTAAATCGCATTTTCAGATATTGGATCACATTTCTTTCGTAAGTGGCTGAGCAAGGAGACGGAAAAAACGTGACCTGATTAACAAGCATGATACTTATAACTCACAAAACATGTGAAGAAAGAGACAGATAAATTGGAAGATGTAATTTCAACAGCTTCCTGGAAGATTATCACACCTGAATATTTAATATCCTCTCTTCTTTGTATCCGATATATATCCATTTTAAAAGTGCATGTTTCTTCCACCTTGAACAGACATTAATCTCTCCCCTCCTACTTTTATTAAACTATAAAAATAGACTGGGACTCAGCTTATTGGTTAATGCTGATGTGTGGTTTTCTCTTTAAGGGGATAGTTTATACTTTTAGCTCACCGTAGTACTGCACGGTAATCCAAAGCTGTTACCTGGCTGTTCATCAGTCTCTCCACACTCCTCTGTGGAAGTGGATTAAAGAACAACACACTATACCTGCTCATGCATGAGCTATATAGCAGCAATCACGCTGCAAGGCGTTAAAGTGTTCCACCATTAGCATTCATGTCTCTGCTCCATTTCACTGTGAACAAACTGACATTTGTAGACAGGTTATCAGAAGTTATGTGGCTGAATTTAAAATACATGCCTCCACCTTCAGTGACAGACAAAACACCTGCACTGTGTCAAGCAAATGTTCAATTGCCCCTGTGTGATCCTCTGGGTGTATTTGTTGATTCACTGCACAGAGGGAATGTAGTATTGATCTGCCAAGCTGTTTCACTTTCTACAGCCTTGACTGAGCTGATGGCTAACTGACTGATGGCCTAGTATGCTGCATCTAAATCCCTAATATATCCAGCTGTATGGTTGAGTATTGTAAAACAAACCCAAACTTTAGATAAATGGCAGGCTGCACAAAGGGTTAGTTTGGACTGGGACAAATGTGTTAAAGGGTCGTCTGGACCCAAACTAACCCGTAACAACACAAAGAGACTAACTAAATTACTAACTCTTGTGTTCTTAGGGTAGATGTTAAATTTCTTTTTGTCAAAGGAGTTTGGTGGCTTTGAAAAGAGCAACATTATGGCTGTTTCTGCTTAACAAAAAGCATCTTAGTCTTTAAAAGGATAATTCACTCAAAAAAGGAAAATTAAGTCAATATCTACTCAATCTCATGCTGACGGAAGGTCAGGTGAAGTTTTTTAGTCATCAAAACACTGCTGGAGTTTCACTGCAAAAAGGCGTTGTAGTAATCTCCCAAACAATTGTAATGAATGGTGACCAGATTTCAGACATTAAAAAAATACACACCAAATCATTAAATTTGTCCATACTGCTCCTCTGAAGCAAGCCACGTGTCCTGAAATCTCGACATGCCAAGCTGTCTTGAAAAATGTCACTGATGCCATGTTTTTGCTTCAAGGTTCACTGTAGCCACTAGATCCTGAGATGGAAGGTGCAGTCTCGTGCGCACACCACACACACCATCTGAAGCGTCTGAGTGAGCACATGGTATCTGCAGGAACAATTGAAAGGCAAGTCTAGTGCCCTGATGTCTGCTACTGGCACCAGACTTTGGGTAGCATGAACAGATATCTGCAGATACCGTGAACTCTCGCTGGTCTCACCTTGGACCCCAGCGAGCTTCAGATGTCATCAGCAGTGCTGATCGTGATGGAAGCTCTGTGTATGTGTGTATGGAAACTTACAACTATTTACTGCGAAAGTGGAAATAAGGCAAAAACAAAACAAAACAAAACACGCAAGAACCATGATGTGGAGGCTGTTTGTAAACCAAAGAGGAATACTAGAAAACCTGGATGTATTTTAACTTTCTTCACAAGAGGGATTGATTTTATGTGTCACTGTCAAGCACAGAGGGGACTGGTAATGTTACATATGGTAAGAAAGTTTTGTTTTGACAACTTGAAACGACCTTTTAGTTGTTATTGTTAACCTGCTGTAAAATCCGTGCAGATTGAGTCGGCGTCTCCCAGCTGAGTTCATGCACATTTTTTGGACCTGTAAATCTTCTGACAAGACACTTCTGGGGGTAAGAGAAAGCAATGTCTGGCACAAATGTATTTTTTAGGATTTTTGAGATTTTTCTCTTTTCTTTGCTTTCTGTGAAATTTTGGATGTTTTTCCCCTATTTGTATATAAACAGTTACTGAAATTTAACCTCCTGAGAGGCTTAAAGACGAAATGTCTTTTGGTTAAAGTGCTAACCACTCAAAGACATCTGAAGCGGGACTCCATCTAAAAAATGGCTTTTTTTTGGTGTCACATTTTTAAAAAGCTCAAATCATTGCTTTAACATGCAAAAATGTGTTGTATATCAAGGTATAAATATTCACATACACTACAATCATCTAGAATAGTACTTTTACTTAATACATTATTTGAATAAATGTACTTAGTTACGTTCGACCACTGATTTAGAAGATGATTAATAAAACAGCAATAAAAAAATCATTGCAGCTTTGAGAGAATATAAACATTGCTATTATCTAAAACTCACCTTCTCATCTACACTTACCTTTTCTTCTCAGGACTCTGAGTATCCAACAACAAAGACAGTGCAAAGGTAAAAAACTGGTGCCTTGACTGCACAGAAAAAAGTGTCTGAATAATGAGAAGATCAGCTAAGAAGATTCCATATTGCTTATCACAAAAAAATAGTCAAATCTGTCTCACTCATCGAGTCTGTTGCCTTTTGTTTTACATTTTCTCACTCATGTAACACCCAAACAGGTGCTTTACTTCTTATATAAGACACGTGAATTAAAATAAATCGTATTTTTAAAATTCATTTCAAAAACAGCAACAACTTCAGAACAAACCTGTTTGAAATTACCCACAATTAGCATGAGCTGAGAGACCTGTTTAATATCATTTTAAGCTATTGTCTTTTCTCGAAGAACAAATTATGACCATATTTAGTCCAACACCCTGATCACAGATATTAATAAGTGGGTGTACATCCTGCCGGAGGCCTTTTATCTCACCTCGCACTGTGATTCTCTTGTGGTGACACACTCATTAGTACAAACACTGCATATTTAAGCAGCCAGCATTGTATGGGGCCAATTATACATGTTTAACACATTCTATTTTTAAGGTAACTATGTGTTTTGTGGTTGTGCCTTTAATTGCTTAAGCACATTAAACAGTACACCTAGTCACAGTGTTTATATTAGGAAGAAAAGGTTCCCTAAAAGGCACTCATAAATCCAAAAGAATAAAGGCAGAGCACTCAGAAGACTATTAAAGAAAGAGCAACCATACAAAAGACAGATAAAAGTGCAGAATTCCTTAGTGGGGAGATGCACTTTGTGCCAAGCTTAACCATTAGCCCAGACATTGACTTTGAAGCCATCAAGAGGACTTTGAGGGGGTACACCTCCTAAATGGATTCTGTCCACGGGTAAAAGAGTGAGACAGATAAAAAGAATTATCTTGATATGCTGCGCTAAAATATTCACCACTGTAACACAGCTCCGGTCTTATCTCCGAGGGCCTGGCTTTTCTTTGCTCTAGACTCAGCGTCAAAGAGTTCATCCACATTCCTAACAATCTAGTATTAAGCAGTTCTTAGGAACCCTTGGGCTCAAATCCAGGTCCCCCAATAAACCTGTCAGAAACTTCCCCTTGAAGCTGTGCTGGGATTTCTTCAGTGGCTTGCAAGTGCTGTGTGTCCTTGAGTGTTTCTTTGTGGAGGAAAACACAGTATTTGTAACATCTCGTAAGAGCAGGCACATTTGTTTGCTGGAGTTTACACTTATAGCAACAATAAGCAATGTCTGACGGCAGACTTTTTTAAGGGAGTACCTGATAAAGAAGACAAAAGAGTTTTTTAGTTGATAAAGATTAAGGGAAATATTTTCTTTGTCAGAAAAACAAAGGACATACTTGAGATGAAAATTGCATACAAGAAAATAACCCTAAAAATAAAAATACAAACAAAAAAAACCTGAGGAACATAATCAAATTTTTCTACGTTGTACCCTGCTGAAGATTGTCTGAAACATAAGCCATGTGCTGTGTGCAGAGGATGTTTGTTTTGCAGAGCTCGTGGATTGATTCAATCCATTCTTAGAATTTTCTGCAACATGCTCCTGTGATTTATAAATATCATTTCAGGATGTGGAGTCGCTTCTCTATTTCACTGGCTTTTCATGAAGCTATAGACTGCTATGCAGTTTCCATGCTTTACACTTTGCAGATGCAAAAGTACTGTGTTTAAATATTGTTACATTCTTTCAAAAAAAAATTTTTTATACAAACTAGAAAACAACGACAACATCAATAAAAATAAGCTTTGAGATCAATTTAATAAGGCTGCATTGCGTTTTTTGGGAAGAGGAAAACATGAAATTTTCCACAGATGTGAGAGGTAAAGAAAGCAATGGGCAAGCTCACTTATTTGCTGTAGGGACATTTAACAAATCTTTACATCACATGCTCAACCAGAAAACAGCTTAAAGATTAATATGTACAAAGTATGTTCAACAAGTAAAAATAAATCAGATTATGTCAGATACTGTTCATGTTTAGTCCCTTGACTTCAGATTTTATTCTTCGTTTGCTTATTGTCAGGTAGTCTGGTTTGATTCCCAGCTCAAACACTGACGATTTGTCATGCCTGTTGATACAAATAAAACAAATAACACACACACACACACACACACACACTAAAAGTTCCCTGCAGTGTCTGTAAGAGATGCATGGGGCTGGCGACCCTGAAACCACAAACCTTTTGAAACTGGGTTCCAGAGTGGAATCTTTTGAAACCGCAACCTTCTTTTCTTGGCTGTGTAAACCGGCAAATAAAGTGCCTGTAAACATGGTGACGAGGCTAATGCTAATGCCAGAGCAAGTCAATGCATTCTGCTCTTGTCACTACCAAATTCTGAAATGCAAGAAAAGGAGCACTCCCTGGACTCAAAATCAGTCTGTTCGAGGTGCTCTTTGGGTCAAATCCAAAGGAAGACTCCAAGGCACCTCATAAAAAATGTTAAAATGTCTTTATTTCCATGGCACGGTCATGTTGGACCTTTAAAACACACTCCAAGGTGTCCTTCATCGAGGAGTCAAACAGAGCTCAAGACACAGAAGACCCTGTGATTCTGGTCATCCACCAATAGCAATCTTACATCTGAAACTGGAGGTTGTGGCCTAGAAAGAGTGTAGGTGTTAAAAAATTCTGGCAGATGGCAATATTTCGGCCCACAATATTCATAAATATAAACAACGAAACAGTGAAAGTACACAATAAAACATACACAACACAAATGAATCAGACAGTTACAGAAAAGGAGTAAAATCTAGGTCCTCATTGAAGCCTGGGTGTTCAGCGGCCTGTAATTTATCAATTCAAAATGTTTCCCGTTGGTTAAGCTTCCTTTGTCTGTCTCCTTTTTTTTAATGGAGGGTAGGATGTGATCGATACCAAATGCTTGTAATGTGGCTGAGTTGCTGTTATGGAAACTGTGATTAAACACTTTGCAGTGCACTGAAAGCAGGTCAGTATGACGACAGTCTACTGGGGCAAATTTAAGTGTTCGTAGCATAATTTTAGAAGTCAAAGTATGGCTGGATTTCTTTAGTTTGTGGCTGCTTGGGGCTTAAGCTGCAACAGGAAGTAAAAAACTTTGGCAGCTGAGACGGTATGTCATTACAAAGTGACAGCACCGACTACTGGCCTGGTATGCATACTACACTGCTTTCCGTTGTTCATGTAAATGCAGACATATTTTGAAGACGCAAAGAAAAGACCTTTTCGTTTTTAGTAAGACTGCTCCTGTGTAAACGGGGCCTTAGTCACATTTGCTGACTTCCTCCTCTCACTCTCTGAGACAGCAACAGGGGAAAAAGTGAAACCTACCGTTACCTAAAATAAAATGATTAAGACTTTTCTGAGTTTGAACATCGTTTATAACATTTAGGATAATGCCAGTACACAACTTAAGAAAATATAGTTGTTTATTGACATTTTAATGTGAAAATATTACTTGTTGTAAGTTTAAAATTAATTTGCAAGTGGATTGAGAAAAGCAAAGAATGATTCCACTACACTTGTAGATGCTAAAGTAAGACAGAGGGAGCAAAGAATATGATATTCTGTAGGTAAGAGGGGCAGGGAAGGATGGAGCATTCCTTTCTTCCTTTAAGTTGTTGATGCCAGTTGCAAGAGTCAACATAATACCCTAGAATCTGCGCCATCGATCGGACCAGCCTCCCTTTGAAGTCCTTACTCCACTCATATAATATCAATGAAGCTAAAGTTAGAGAATACGGACGTTATATTTAACCTGATTTGCTCCGCCTGTGTTTCTTTTTCTCATTCTATAAGCTTATTTTGCATAGTTTTCACTTTGATGTTGGAAAGAAAGAAGTCTTTCAGGACACGCGAAGCACGTAGGGCTGCAGTGTTCAATCACTCAGCAGAGTGCTGGGCAAAAGTGTGTGGTTCAGAAAGGCCCTTGACATTTGCAGTGTTTGGCAATTTATTTGAAAACCTAATCAATCACTAAGTGTTATTACTCTTTAAAAAGTAAAAAGTTTGCTCAGCAGCAAAAAAAATTGCTACTTTTTTCTGAGCATGTCAGTCAGCGGTCCCTTTAAACATGCTTCCACACAAACACATCACATGCTCTATATTTAACACTTGTAGAGGCAGCTAACAAG
>JAQFJA010000003.1:10195822-10210921 GCA_029874485.1 Naso brachycentron
GACAATCGGTGATTCAGTGAAGGAAAAGAAAAGTCAGTGAAGAAAAAAATACATTTTCAAAGCTTTTCCCCCTATTTATATTTTCTTCGTGAATGTAAATATATATATGTTTGTGTGCACTCAGTTTAATTAAAAATCCGTCTGTAAAACTGAGTCATCCTGATCTAAGGGTTGAAAACACAAAAAATTATGAAACAGAATTTTTGGCAACTAGTTTGCCCGCAAAGTTACACTGTTAGCTTCATGCTAGCATATAAAAGGAACCTTTTTTTTTTTTTTTTTACATTTTTAAAGAAATGTGTT
The DNA here is from genome assembly GCA_029874485.1 of Naso brachycentron. NCBI lineage: Eukaryota > Metazoa > Chordata > Actinopteri > Acanthuriformes > Acanthuridae > Naso > Naso brachycentron. The sequence continues at coordinate 10,196,126 of JAQFJA010000003.1, forward strand.
GCTCAGAACTTACAAAGCAATTGCCACTTTTTAGTGATCCAACAGTATCTGACGGATTTGATCAATTTCACGGAGAGCGTAAGTTTAATATTTTCCCTCTCCTTTCAGCTCCGCTTAGGTCTCTACCTACTCCTACTCAAATTGTTGTGTGAAACTAGGCAGGTATAGTTTAAAGTCATTTTTTAGAGACTTTTATGCTGAAAACAGATGCTTGCCGAAGTTAAAACAACACATGAGAGCAATGAGAGAAAGCTAAAACAATAAACTTGTGGACCGTATAGCCGAAACAATGAGCTGGAAGCTGCTGTAAAGCTCCTGCGATCTGCTGCAGGGTTGACATAATTCTCTGTGGATTCATCACTGAGTAAAGCTTTTAACATTGCATAAAGTCATGTGATCTATTGCTAAAATATAAAATGGCTATAAAAATGATTACAGCCACTTTAAATATTGATATTCAAAATAATTGGCTCTTAGAAAAAGAGACCTTAAGATTTATGAGTGTTGAGAACAGCAAAGTGCCTCGACCTTTACTTCTCTCTGTTAGACAGGCCTATAAAAGGTCTCCAATTGCACTCTTTGACAGACTGATCTACTTTTTCTGAGGCACTATTTTTCACTAAGCTCAAATGGTTAGATCTTCATACAGCTGCTGCCAGTATTAACCATTCCATTTTCAATGGGGCAAGCCATACTAAAAATGTATGTGTCCCCATAATGTAAGGCTCTCAGGATATTAAAGAACTCACTGAGTTGCAATTGCCGTCAGAGGGGAAATGGGACAGCTGGACAATCATTAAAATGCTGACTATTCAGGGGAAAGGACAGTAAATGCACCATCTCTTTTAACAGAGACCGGAGACGATGTCTTTCAAAGTGTAGTGTCCTGAGACAACTACGTATGTCCTACTGTGGGAGCTCTCAATGGGAAGGTCGTCACGATGAATTAAACTGAACACACTGACATCTCCCATTGCACACGTTTCTGCATGCCTCATTCATCACTCCACCTACATTACAGAACAACTCTTTAATCCAATGACCTTTATCGTCCCGTATGAATGCATTAAACAACACCAAACTCATCACAGCTAGCCATGATTATTTTCCTTTTTCCAAGCCTTTAAATGCAACTTTGACCATGAATTTGCAGCATAATCTGACAGTGCAACCTGACTTTAAATTAATTTTGCCTAAAGCCACATAGTTCTAGACAACAGACAGAGGTGGATGCTCAAAAGGACTGAACTGTGCATTCCATCACTTACATGAAAAACAACAGTTACTGTATACATGAGTGCTACAGGGTAAAAAGTTATTTTTTTAAACTATTTAAGAAGGATCTTTCAAAGCTTTAATGTCAGATATCCAAACATCAGATCCCACTGAAAGCAAAAACTGCAAACATTAAGAAACATCTCCATAATGCACTGCATTTCAAATCTGTCATGGCCATTTATATCACTTTATTTCTCTCCAGATGGAAAGGCCTGAAAAAGACCGGCATCCATCTTATCAAGCCTGTTCCTTTCTGCCAATCTCTTGGTTCCTTGGTGGCAATTTATAACACCACACGGAGCTGGGATATAATTATAGTCTATTGTCTGATATTTCGTCTGCATTACATGCTCCTGCAACGGTCCAGGAGCCATGCTGAGTCTGAGAGAAAAACCATTCCCCATGGATCAATATTTATGATTGTATTATTTGTCAGCATTTGAGACCCTAATACAAACCGTTATGATGGTCTCAGGTCAGAGAGAGAGAGAGAGGGAGAGGGAAAGTGGAAGAAAAGCTTGACATTTTGTTTCGTTTGCTTTGCTATCCTTAATTTTTGAAAGCTCTATGTTTTTAGATAAACTGACATTCAAGATTCAAAGCCTTTCGATGCATTTCTTTCAGATAAAAGCATTAAAAGATGTTAGTATAAATACTTTAATTGGTTTAAAGATCATCAATTGAGTCACCTCTGGACAATGAAAACTAATCACCACAATATATACCCTCTAAATGCACTTAGAGGTTTTTATCCTTGAAAATAAATGAGACCTGCATGTTATTGTTGTGTTAATGAAACTGCATGGACAGAAAAAAGTTAAACAATCTGTCAGAAACGAATTAAAATCAGATAATTTGGATTCCGTGTATATTTTTCAATATGGTGTGAAACTCACCCCCTCCTGGAGATGCTTTAATCTCCCTTCACGCAATCCGATTACTCCAAAATGAGTTAAATCCAAAATGATTTTAAACTATATTTGCAAAAGCTGATTAGGTCCTGATTTAAGGGTCATTTTAGTCTACGACTACGCTTGATTTAAGCTACTATGGATGCTTTTTTTTACTGAAGCTGACTCATTTTTTAAACTTTGTGTGTGTTCTCAATGCATGTGTAAGTCTATCTTTAAGATTGTTCTCACATAACAGTTTCATCTTTCTTACTTCCTGTCAGTGTTTACTTGAGTTTCATAGAATGTGAAATGTACAGTACGTTATTCTACACATTAAACTCAGCGTTAATCTGTTTTCATCGCTATCACAGAGTAGCTTTGGCTCCATAACAATTACAACACATTTGTTTGGTAATCAGTGCTTTTTGATGTTTGTTCAAGCTGAAGATTTAATACAGCTGAGAAGCTTCAGACAACATAGGAGACAATTTCCTAAATTCAGACAAATTCTCCTTAATGTGATTAACCTCCCCAGTCCCCAAACAACTGAGTGAAACTCATCCGAATGAGTTAATATCATATCCTTTTCAGTGTGCAGGTATTTTTTTAGATAATAATAAAGTTCTGTCAGCATGTTTGTCAGAAGATAATTCCCAACCAACTGATGCTAGTAAGTAAAGTCAGCCATTCTGAAACTGAAACACTGCAAAGAAGGAAACTCTTAAACTAACACTCTAAAGAACCTCTCAGCCTTAGCAGTTACACCATGATTAGGAATTTGATTCTCATAACATATATAGTACTTATTCAAGCTAACACACAGGGACATATTTCTAAATAGCATCACAATACATTTTTACAGTGCATATTTTTGATTTAAATTTTCATTTGCTGCTGTTTTGGACCAGATTTAAGAGGAAATGTCCCCTGTTCTTGGCAAGGACTGTGCAAGAACGGTCCAATCGCCATTTCATTTGATAGGATTTGTGTTGCATTGTTTAGTCACACGTTGTGACATTCGAGAAGTAATGTGCTCCTGCAGATGCTGCACCGCCCATGCAAGACAGATAAACATGATGGAGGACCTCAAGGATGGTTATCACTCTAATACACACACACACACACACACACATGATGCCACATCCGATTGCATGGGGAGAATCACTCGACAGTGGAACAATGCACTTATTTCCTTTAGCTTTTAGGTCAGAGGACTCAAGGAGAAGAAAGACTTGACACAATAAAGTAATGCAGCAGAATGATGTAATGTATTAAATTAATCCACGATGTGCTTAACTTTATGCTGGGCATTGTGGGTATTTTAAAATGGATTAAGTTGACAAGATAAGGACATAAATGGAAGTGACTTACAACAGAAGCATTTAAAGACGATCTTACCTGCTGAGGCTCTCGTGGTGTGGTCTGCTTGACCCGCCGGCTTGACGCTGTGGTGGTGGTGGTGATCTCCATGATGGACGTGGACGTCTCTGAGCTATTGGCTGTCGTGCTTGACTGCGGTGTGATAGAGGAGGGCGAATCCCCCACCAGCCGCACGCTGCCCTGGATCCTAATGTTGGGATCACCTTCTGCAGCCATGTTGAACACCTTTAGGCCATTATAGTAGAGGCCTGAAAGCTGGCCCTGAAAGGATCGGCTCCGGTCACGCTCCCAGCCCCCAATCTGTATAGTGGTTTGGCTGTTGAAGATTGTAAGCTGCCGCCCTGTGAAAAAACAACGTTACATATATACAAGAATGTTGAACTGTGGACCGCTTTTACTGAACAGGAAAAAAAATAAAAAATAAAAGACAGAAAGACAGATTATTTGCCCAGTGGCTAATGAGACCAATAAATTACGGGTTGTAGAGGCAAACCCTGTTAATTTATTGTAGTTATAATGATGAGATGCCTATGAAAAAGAAAAAAAAAAAACAAACATCAAATAAAAATACAGGATTTAGAAAATCAATGCAGCTTTGCTAAAAGGGCAGTCTAATCTAAAATAACAAGAAGAAAGATTAATCAGACGTGGTAATGTTATGGGTATGCAATTGATTTTACTACACTCGAAAAGAGAACATAATGTTGAAAGTAATATAAACCGACAATTTCTTTGCAGGAAATTGCCTTGGATACAAGACAAATGTATAAAACATTTGTCCACCAAAACTAAAAAGCATATATTGCATTATGCTTTGCTTATTTATGTTATATTACACTTGCCCTCACAATAAAACTTTTACAAACTTGCTATATAGCAGGCATGAAAACACTGTCTAAGATGGTTAAAGGCTGTGAGAAACAGAATTTTCTTGTGAGCAATCTCACAAGAAGCAGGAAAAAATTCAGGACATTTGAAACTATTCATCCTTTTAGCCAAAGCAACCAAGGAAAATCAAACTTGGGATATGGTTGGGTACATGGGAAACCAAAAAAATAACATTTTATGACAGCACTGTCACAATGCAGAACAGAAAAAAAAGAAAAAAGAAGGGGAAGAAAAACGAAAAACGAAAAACAAAATGATAGGGCTCATTTCACATTTTAAGTGAAAAATATGAATTAGTTATTGAACTATAAAAAAACAAAGCATGCACTCAGTTTGTTTTATATTACAGTTCCTTGTTCTAATGCCCTATACATATTTACAATGTTTGTTAAAGGGACTCAAAATGCTGATGCCAATTCATATTACACTCTATTTATCATTGCTAGCAGTTTAATCAGAATAGATCAAATGTCACTAAGTACTTTATAAGTACTGCATATGTTTCAAAAGTGCTTGAAATAACACTTAGCAACTAATGGATGACTGAACTAGAACTTTTAAATTTATCATTTAGATGTTTACAGCAAAATGCTTCAGTAATTTATAGACATTTTAACAATGCTGATACTACTTCGGTAAGTGATTTAAATTCATATTTACAGTCCCTTTAACCTTAAGTTGACAATAAACACGTATTAAAACAGCTGACATCTATAAAATAAATACATTATTATGAAAAGTATGAAATACTACAAACTAAATTTAACTGTTCAAATCATTTAGTTTTTAAAGTTTTACTGAACATTTATTTTTTTATGTTTATTATTTACAAAATATGTCTACAACTTGATTATGATCAAATTATTTTATTTGAAATTTTAATCAGTGATTTTACCTTTGTCGAGTAGCCATTCGTCAACTACTCGACCAAGACGGTATGGGATTCGCTGTCTAGCAATCGCCAGGCGTTCGTTATCATTGTTGCCTTTAAAGTTTAAAGAGACATTTCATTGGTTACAATCTGTAAGGTCAAAGGTTAAATGTTCATACTTAATGCTGGAGCTACACAACTGCACAAGGTTTTTAAATTTAAAATGTTTGGTATATTTAAAAAAAACAATATTTACTGAAACATTATTTGAACAAACGTCACTCATTTTATTTTATTTTAGCCAACAAATTAGACCTATATTATTGAAAATAAGTCAACTAACACGCAGATGTTTCATCTAGGTTGATAGAGCTATGTTAAAAACCAACCCAAATCACAAATTTATACACTTCCATTACAAAGTCTTTACCCAAATTTTCCATCCCATTTGTCTTTTCCCTCTATATAGCTTTTTAACTGGCTTTTAAACTAGTTATATACATTTTCAAAAAGAACATCATTTAAATTTATTGTTTAATCCACCTTTTATGGTTTAAAATTTAACTTTAACATATTACAAAAGCCCACCCCGTTTAAAAATAGCCTAATTGACAATAAATAAGAAGCTAATTGCAATACAACAAATTAACACAGTTTACAATCAGAGCATCTAGTCAGGAAAAGTCAAAAGACAACATCAATGTAGGTACATACAAAGTGAGACCTTCAGTTTAACGGCTTTGACAAAAGTTACGAGTCATAAAGAAGGAAAAGCCAGAGTTAGACTGATACTGCATATTGATGACATCTGAGTGGATGGAGAGTAGTTTTCCACCGGCATTCAGAGAATAAGTGTCAGGATGGAGAAAGAGTAGCTACAGAAAAACTCCACTCTAAGATTGGAGGGGCGCTTTGGCATTAATGAGGGCAAACTCTGCATCACCCTTTTGTCAAGGCCAATAACCTCTCCAGAACAGAAGATTTTCAGCAAAGTGGCACTGTCTCTGAGAGCTTTTCCCCCTGGTATTGTCTGCAGAGATTGAATTCAGTCAGCTCCATTCTTCCGGCAGATTGACAATGTTTGTCCCATCAACTATATTAATTCAGTTCTGGCAGATAAAAGATCCGGTAGCTAAGAATGATTTGGTGGAGAATAGCTTCAGAGGGGGGGATGGATCGCAGAGGCATGAAGGAAAGGAGCTAACCTTGTAACAGATGCACAGCTGGTCTGATGAAAGGTCTTCGAGGTAAGAAGACGCATAAAAAGACATCTTTTAATCGCATCAGCTTGAATTACTGTTGGGGATCAGCTACACAGAAAGGGGTTTAAAGCTTGTCTATACAGCTCATGGAATTTGGCTGCAGCTGATTGTGCCAAGTTTGAGCACAAAGGCTTGTGAATAAGATTTTGTGGAATGCTTCTCCCTCAACGCCGATGAAGAAAGATGCGTTCTGTGTTGCAGCAAAGTTACACAGGGACGCTGTCATTTGATGTGGATCTGCAGTTATTATTTAGTGAGTCATCAGACTGAAAAAATATCCAGTCTCCATTTCCAGCATTTACCAGATAACCTCACTCAGCCTCAGATGTAATCCTCAAGCAAATAGTTTCTAAATTACCTTTAAAACTCACACATAAAATCAAGTGTTCTGACTGATGTTAACTGTTGATGAACCAGTGTTCAAGGACAGGCTTTAAAAATCAAAAACACTGCGTTAGTCTGCAGTAGCTAATGCATTAGCACTTGTAGAACTCTAAGTATCATAGTCTAAGACGCTTTTCATAATGTGTTGTACAAATAGCGAACGTTAGCAACACTGTGTGTGCATGACATCTGCTGTAAAGTTAAAGCTATGAATATTACGATACTCGTGTCACATAGCTTGTGTGTTGCGGCAGCAGAGGTTATTGGGTTAAACAACTAGGCTATGTTTCTCATTACAGTGGTGGCGGCACTTTTTTCTGAAACACAAATAGCATGACAGGGTGATGTGGCTATGGCGGCATGCTAACATTGCTACAATATTAGCTGTAACATTAATGTTACAGCAGATTTCATGCACACACAGTGTTGCTAACATTTGTACAACACATTATGGAAAGCCTCTTAAACTACAATACTTACACTTGGAGTTCAGCAAGATAATCTTCACAAGCAAACACAACTTGGTTTAGATAAAATCGCGGCTTCTTCTTGTTTTGACGGCATTTGGCATCCAGCTCGCAAGATGGACAATAATGGAGCTCTGTGGCACAAAGGTGTTATTTATAGAAAGGCTGTAGAAACAAACAATACTTGCATCAATTTATTTTTCTATCATGGGAGTTGTTTGCAAGCCACCAGACTTATTTCTTGGAAGCAAAAAAAATCTTTAGTTACATTGACATGTCATAACTTAGAATAACTGAACACTAAATTTAATTTATGATGTATTTAGAAAATCACTAAGTTTCTTCCAGCTAAGTGGATGCACTGCACACCAGCCTCCAGTTTTCTTTCAGCTTATGTAATGTCTACTGCACGAAGAAACAACTGTGCAGACAAGCGTACAAACACATACATCCAGCTCTATTTCCTTAAATCGCGTTAAATTAAATTGTGTAAAATAAAGGAATAATCTCTTAACTGCTCATCATGTGGTTTGTTTATTTCTGTCACCTCTGTTTGTCAGTCACAGGGTGTTGTAGTGTCACCTCTATGCTTCCTGCTACTGTGTCACCTCACTGTAAGGGAGGACAGTATTTAACTGGGCTCTGGAGAACAGCTAGAGTGTGGCTGTTGTGAAGACTCAAGGCTGAATAAGAGACAATGACATTTTCCCTAATTTATTCATCTTAATTAATGTAAATTTCTTTACATGCATGCTTGCATAGTTTCTTGACAGCCAAAAAATATCAATATCTTTTGAATGCCGTCTAGATTTCATCTGAAGTGACAGCTTTCTCCACATGCTATCAACTTTTGTGACAAAAATGCTGATTGCCTCTTATAGAGGAAGGCAGGGAGACTAGTAGAAAGACACAACAGAGTGTCAAGCAGGCAGATGCGCACACATACAGTACAGTAAAAGCACACACTTATCCTCACATACTGTGTGCCACTGTGCCAAAATCCCCCACTTCTGCCAAAAACACACTCAGTTTTCAAAGGCAGGAGCTCTTTATCTGTTTGGCCTTGCACCCCATGGCAGGCTCAGTCTATCCTTATACTGAGGTTAATTAAGTGTGGATATAATCAAGGTCTGATCGTGTATTGATCCTCACTGTGGGACACCGGAGTGTTAAACAATGCTATCCCCTGGGCTTCGGTGCAGCAGCAGAGCCCATTCATCCTGCCTGTGAGCGAAGCCTGTGACTGCTGCTGAGTGGTGATTTGGTTTGGTGTGGGACAGTCTGGCTTATCTCGCCTGCCAGACAGCCGCGATTCAGCTCAGCCGTCCCAACTGACCCATTTTGCCCTCACTCACTTGTTTTCTTTTTTGTTAATAAAGTGGTCAGATAAGGTGGGAGCTTTATCTCATTACAAGCTCTGGGACACTCGCCACATTAAATGAACAAAAATGCAAATGCTTCCTCTGTTCATGGAGCCTGGAGAATAAAAAAAGGAGGAACCTACACAAATCTCACTATTATTATTTCATTATTCTGCTCTCTTTTTTTTTCTATTCTGGCTATGGTGGCCATTGCACCATTTTTTAAGCATGCTCAGTGATAACTGCTTTGTACAACAGGCTGAATAGGCTCATGGATGAAACAGAGGAGAAACCAGAGCAGATAGGATTGAGCTTCGATGGATAAAGCCAACCCTCCTCCCCTTGTATCCCACAAATCAGTCTCCACACTGCAAGGTGGGAAAACAGGGCAGAGGGTGAGATCGACAGAGGGGGCAGGGGTGGACAGATAGAGGGTAAAAGGGATAGAAAGGAGGGAACTGAGAGCTAAGGGGAGTGGAGTGAGAGACAGAGAGCTCTGTAAGTGCACCATGCTCTGATAACAGTAAAAGAATAAGGCCAGGGACTTCTCCATTATCTTTGTGTGCAGTGAGTGTTCATTGGGTGCTCCGATAGGATACAACACTGTACCCTGCGGGGCTAGAAGCATCATTGTGATGGTATTACTTCCATGGCCAGGACTCGGGAGAAGAGGCTGATTTAATGTTGCTGCCCCTTTTGTGTGAGGCACAGAATGAAAGCGGGGTGAGAATAAAGGAAAACTACAACAAATAGAGGGCTAGTTATGAGTCTGCGTGTGCGTTTAGCATTTTAGATTCTAATAATTTTGCTAAAGACTTTTAATGGCCCATAAGTATGCAGTACGAGACTTTTTAATGAGATTACGAGGGCAGCAATATAGGCCCTGGTGAAGCAATTATTTTCTTGCTTTGAGAATGATCGCTCCCTCCCTTCGTATAATCTCCTCCTCTTTGTCTTTCTCACTCTCCAGCCATCATTTTTATCTTTTCTGTCTACTCTTATTATAATCACTGTTGATCTGTGAGCGGCCTAAGAGTGGCTGAGGGCAGCTATTATGAGTGTGTTAGAGGCATACATGGATACTAATCAAACTACAGGCGAGCTATGAGAGTAATTGCTCTGTGTGCTGGGGGTGAGGGGAGGAACTGCGCAGTAATTGTGATTGGATGTAATTAGTTTGCAACGAGCCTAATAAGGTAGCTGGACTTGGCATTGTCACTGACGCATGATTGGTGGGGATGAGATCGGTCACTTTTTCCCTGCAACATTAATAACTCAGCACTTATCATAAAGGGAACAAATCTTATATCATTATCCAGCTTTTTTTTTTAAATTTACATTACATTGATCAAAAAATTCAATTCAATTCAGTAACTAATATTAAATGTACTGGGCTACATTTTCCATTGTTGTGCATTAAATACTCCAATAAATTATTAACTTTAAAAAGCTATAGGATGCCAGTGATCTTGAGTGATAGTGTTTTATCAGGTGGCAATTTCACGTTGAGCTGAAGCTAATGAACTGTGTTGCACCTGAGTTTTAAAAAAAACAACAGCAAAAAAATTAAAAATTCACCAACTTTCATCCAGTTTCTGAGCAGCACATCTGTATGGATCACAGACCTCTTGGGGACTGAGGGTGTTTGTCGTTTGAAGATTGAGTTAGTAGCATCCAGGCATTTAACCCTACTGTGCATTCTGCCATGTCCATAACATGTCAAAAGCCATTAGCTTCCCTTTTCCACCTGAGGCAAGTGGCGAGGATCGAGTCCCAGTCATAAAACCCTCTTTCATTTGGATGAATGCTCTGGTCATGGTTAAAAAGGTCACCGCACATTATGCAAAAGGAGAGACAGGTTGAATTTGTCTTCTGTTTGTCCTGTCGCCCAGTCATTTTTATCCGTGCTCACAATCGAACACGTGTTTTTGATTTGCAGCTGCAGTTTCTACTCGAGAGGAGTAAAAGCTGCACTTGTTCCTACAATGATTTTGGCTTTTTGATACGAGCATTAACATACAGGAATGATGCAGAGCAGTCGAATAAAAGTCACACTCCCTTAATCCTCTATAGCTTTTGTCAAAGCCTTTTAAGCAGTTGAAAAGTTAACAATTTCAACAACACAAGCAGTGACATTTAAATTCTTTCAGAGAGCCATCATACCACCAACATCTTGACATTTACAGAAACATACCAGTGTTGCTGAGTTGCTCCCACAGACAGACACTCTGTCTATGACTGTAATCAGTTACTGCTACACTATAAATGAAAGTACTGTTGCAAATATTCCCATCATATAATGTGGAACTTATTAAATATATTGCTAAATGCTCATTACACAGGGTGATAATTAGTGAATTCATCTTTTACTGTCACGTAATAATTCTAATGTCTGTGTAAATGATAAGTGCTACATGAATGATAATGATTATCATTAGTAGTAACACTAATGACAAAGAAAACGAATACAGCATCATGTTTTACCATGAGTAATTGTGGCGTGCGCTGTGAATTGATTTATATCGAACTGCACTGTCATGGTCAAACCAGATGCAAAGATGCTGCTGTTAATTTGCTATTTAAGTCTGAATGAGCAGCAGATTAATTCAGGTGTTCATTTAGTTTGACTGTGTTATTACATGTCCCTCCACCCTGTCACCTTAATTCAATCAATCTACTGTATTGGCAGGGAAATAAATATTGAACTGGCACACAATTACTTGCCACAATAAAAGTGGTAATTTGTCTGTTAATAGTCTATTGATCTGACTTGCTGTGAACACACACTGTAGGTGTATTATTTATGTATATAGGGATTTTAATGCACACTTGCAAACAGGGTGGGTGGTCTCAGTTTAATGCAGTTTATATTTTAGGATATATTTTAAGTGCAACCTTTTTACATAGATAGAGGATGTTTAATAACTTTGATTAATGTAAAGCAATGCACCGCAGAGATGAGAAAAACACTCCACAACACTGGTATTGTTATTAACGGCTGCTGGAAACAGTAACATAAAAGAAACAATTAAAGCACATGCCAAGTCAACATAAAAACATCCTAACCAATACGGTTTTAATAGTTGGTTTGATAAGTTCTCATTTTATGGCCTTTAAATGGCAGCAGATGTAGTTAAAGACAGAGTGGGTGACTCACCTGTGGGGTAGCGCTCAATGACTGGCAGGTCATCCACCTGCAGAGTGGCATTACCCCCACTCCTCGTAAACTTCACTATATGGTATTTTCCGTCATTTACAAACTTTGATGTCTCCTCAATGTTAATGTCATCTGTTCCGACATTAAATACAACGGCAATGTTTCCTTTTTCCTGAAAAGAGAGGAACACATAAAAGAGATGTGGTTTAGTAATAGTATAGCAACAGTAATCATGACTATTATTACAGGTTATATTACATTATATATTACATTGCATTTTTACCTAAATTGTAATTGCTTTTTGCACCTTAAGTTATTGTTTATTTTAATTTTGTTCATCTATTAAAGGATAGCCCTAAATGACAGCATCAATTATATCAATCCATAGTGTTTTGAGATATTGTGGGATGTGGAGAAAGTGCTGGAACTCCTCATCATTCAAAATTATTTTGATTTATTATTTTTTAATTTTGTTTTGTTACAGAAATCAAAAACAGTGTTGCATGTGAAATAGGAAAAAAAAACTATTTTAGAGACGTGCTTATTTGCTTTTTTGAAAACACTGTTTATTTCAATTTGTAGTAACTTTGAGAAGAAATTCAAATGAGAGGATAAAGAGACACATAACACTAAAACTCCATCCACAAATTGGAAAAACAATAACTCAAACACACAAACAATTTTCAATCAGAAAACATTACATGTTTTTACTAAAGGGACTCTATAGAGCTATAATGAAACAGGAACACATGAGGAAAATGTACATCGAGTCATTAATATAGCTTTTCTTCTGAGTATGTGGTGTTGCTGTGGTCCTATGGTGTTAACATCTGTCACCCATTAGAGCAGGTGTTGCAAACCTTTTCCATGCCAAAGCCTCTAAAGAAAAACATTAGGTTACAGCCAGGTTCTTCATTTAGTAGGATATCTTTAAAAACCCTTTGGAAAAACCCAAGAATGTGCAACAGTAAATCCATATATTATGTCTTTTGCTCATTCTTGCGAGATTTACTTGGACTTTCTAAAAAAATGTATTTTTTGTGTGAGTTAGCAGCAGCTAGCTAGATACATGGAAGCAAGCTAGCAAGCAAAACTGCAGGAGCAGTGAAGCTCCATGGTACACACAGACTGCTCAGTCTTTTAGGTGATGTATAATGTTTTGAATAAGAAAAAAGAAAAAAAAATATGACAAATAATATTTGAATGAGTTATGGTAATGTATGTTTCCATTACACATGATAATGATAATAAATTCATTAGGGGTCCACAGGCACCCCCAGTGGACCTCCATTATTTATTTATTCATTTATTTATTTTTTGCATTTCACATGCAGTTTGAAATATGTATATATATTAAACTGCAAGCCCTGCTGGGATGATTAGTGTATGAATTATTGCCTTGAAATAACAGTGTTGTTCATGAACATTTTTACAACACAAGTACTGTGTATTTTGCCCTTTATTCTTTCATAACATCACTTAAACTACAAAGTTTATGTATGAGAGCATGACTTCAAGCTGCAGTGTGCTGGCCCTCTGTGTGATGCTGCCATCTGGTTCTTTTAAGTGCCATAAACACTCACATGTGTTTGCCTCAGCCATTCACATAACCACACAAACACACATGCACCCAGTCCCCTGCGAATCCCGTTCAAAATACCATAGACACACCCTCTTTTTTTCACTATAACACACCACAGCAGCTTCAAAGCTCGCTAAGAGGATATCACTGAATCTGTGCCGTTTGTGAGAGACTGAATTATTAACTTGCACCGAAAACAGCCGTCATTATACAGAGATCATAAAAACATAAGCGTGGAAAAATAAAAAGAATGTCTCCAAGGAATTTGAACCCAGCTTAGCCTCAGTCTCCTCAGATCCACATGTGATGGGTATCTGTTCTAATAAGCTCTTTTTCCAGTGCATGATCGAAGTCCCTGAATCCTGCTGCTTAATCCTGCTAAGATGAATGCGCATGTTGGTGCAGCGTCTCTCCCTCTCTCTCTGCTTATGAGCTGCAGTGAAAGGAGCATCTGGTCGGAGGCTCAACCTACTGTAGCGGCGCAGCACTCTGCATGTCATTATCCAGTCAGCACAGCCAATACTACACTACATCTCTCTCCCAACTCTGCCATATGCATATGACTCTTTAAGACCCACCACCGCATACACACACAGACACACACACTCACACTCACACTCACACACAGAGCCCAGTTCTCCTCAAGTGCAGGATGAGCTGAGCATGTCTCAAGAGCCAGAAGCTAAAGTTCAATTAAAGCCATTTGTAATGTGTCACACCATGCTACCAAAACTAGGACAACTGGATGCTTTGTAATGCAATTTGAACAGATTATATAATCTAAAGCATTAAAGCTACAGTGCTAACACAATTTACTGACTCCTTGTGGGCATAAACACCGATCAACAACGACTGAAAAGCACATGGCTTCAGTTCAGTGACTGCAGCTCGTGTCAGGTTTTCAGAACTGAATGGGCGAGGGGATGATCTGCACACGCTGGAGTTGAAGTAAAACCTTGTGTTGGTTGTAATCTGTCATTTGAAGCGATTTAGCCGTTGAAACCCGTCAGCAAGCACCACAGAGACAGCAGTGCCCCAGCAGGTCTAAATGCAGCGATACCGTTAAAGTATGTCACCATCAGACCGCACACCAAGAGTCTCAAAAAAAGAGCAAAAGTAAACATGAGACTTGCATCTGTGGTTGCAAAAAGGCAAGTTTCTTTCTGTCAAGGACTACAATAGACCAAACACATTAATTGAAAACTTTTTTAGTACCACTGCTCTTGAAAAAAAAAAAAAAAAAAAACGTTAGGGACCAACCCCAATAAAAAAC
>JAQFJA010000003.1:10234089-10244565 GCA_029874485.1 Naso brachycentron
AATTATTCATGTTTGGAGATTTATATTTATGTTTGTGCATATGAATTGGTACACACTCTCTCACACACACACAAAGATATATATATATATATACCCTTCAAGTCATTCAGCCAATAATTAAATAGCCCTATAGGTTCAATTATAAAAGCAATTGTACTGTTATAATTAAAATATGTCCATTATTGTGCAATAGGAAAATCGCCCCAATTAGATAATTGTTTCCATGAAAATTGAGCACCACAGAGAAACTGTACTCTAGAGTGGGATAGCAGCTCTGCCTTTTTAAAAATACATTTTCTAATGATCTTAACTGTTATATTTTGATTTGCACAAATGTTTTGCCTTTTTTTAAATTTTAAATTATTATGCTATTTTTAATACAGAGTATAATAACACGCCCACTTAAAGTACAATGGAAATGCAGGTTTCCTGCCTGCAACGACACAGTTGTTGCTCCCCACCCCTCACTCCCCTTACTTGCTGAATTTGGTTCTGTCTGTTTGGTCTTTGTTTTGTAGCCATAGACTCAAATGTGTCTCAGGTGTTCATGAGGATCAGGAGTTGAAACTTGGAGTAATTTCAAATGAACACTATAGCTTGCAACTGCTACATGCACTTTACTGTGCAGCGCTCATTTCATTAGCAACGGGAGCGGTCTCAACAGTTTACTGAATGTGAATTGTATCCCGGTTTTTAGATCTGGAAAAAATGACGTCAAGCAGCACCTGAAGAGAAACAAAACCTGCCAGGGATTACACTCTGCTTCTCATTAAAGATTCATGAGTTGCCAACAGCTATCTTATCCTTAAAAAGAATTCTACACAAAGACAAGTTGCTGTCCAGATCATAATGAGAATAGCCAAAACAGAGGAGAAACTGTCGTCTTCAGTTGTCCGATTCTCACCATATGCTGCTGCTCCTGTCGGCATACTTGCTGCTTAAGAGAGAGCCAATTTATTTCCCCAGAAGGATGGACTACTTGTGACATTTGGCAATGGAGCATCAGACGTCTCATCCAGCTGTTCCAGACACAGACACACACACAAACACACAGAGGAGGGGGCAGGGGTTGGCGTAGTCACCATAGACGCTTTTAATAGGCTAAGTAGGCTGACTTACAACTGCTACATTTTAATGTGTAATGATCTGTGGTGGTCTGGATATAACCACTCCCACCCACCTATGTTCTGGCGCCAGTGTACATGCACACATCAAAAAACACGCACACACAGCCAGAACTGGTGTGTTCCAATATCCTACTGCATCCATTCTTCAAATAAACACTTCCATTATTGCTTTCCTCTGTGATCTTGCATTTGGTTCAATGGCCCCCACAATATTTACCGTACAGCTAGGAATTGTTTCTCAACGCTACTCAAAGCAATAGGCTGTTTTGCCAGAAGCTATTAGGGAATGATCTGTTTTCACCGTGAAAACACGGGCTTCAAGGATGCCGATTCGAATCACAAAGTACATATGAGAGATTTCCAATTCATTGCATTGTACTGACAAAAGGGCTCTTCCATTCAGAAAGGATGAGGGACAATTACATTCCATTCATTTGGTGCATTGGAAATTGTTGAGCAAATTAGAATTTTCAGCGGAGATGCTTTCAGTTTTCAGAACAGAGCATCCCTCGCCTGCACAGATACAGCTTTTCTTTTTCCTCTGAGCAATTGATACGCATATAATACCAGCCGCCCTCCTATCATACCTTACTATTCCTGATGACATTGATTTGACATTTCACCCTATGAATATCAATACAGCTGAATTGTTTTTTTGTGGAAATGAGAGTGAAACATGGGTAGCAAGGAGCAAAACCAAATGCATCTGCCTCCCTATGCCAGTTTGTGCACTTTTAAATGTCCTACCGAGCACGTACTCAGGCATGCAGAAAACTTTCTGTCGGTGTGTGTGTGCACAGGGTGGTTGGTGCACTGCCCTGATGGAGGGGTCAGGACTAAAATGAGCAGGGAATCTAGAAACAGGGCTGTATGAATTTTAAAAAGGGATGGTCGGGCCAGGCTTTCTGCATGCAAGTCTAATAAAATGCATCCATTAGCAGAGCCATCCAGGTGTAACGTAGCCATGAAGGCTGGATATCCAAGTAGAGGGGAAGCGCTAGAGCCTTGTTATGGCAAACCCACTCTACCAAGCATTAATGCATGTGATGGCTCAATAGACTCTTTATGCCTGTGTGTGTATCTGGGCATGCATTTGTAGAGAGAAAAGGTCGAAAGAGGTAAATTTGTGTGTGGCACAGATGATTTGCACAGAGAAATGCGTCGCTATCAGTGAGGGAGCTGAAGGCAGGCCCGCACATGCATGTGCTTCAATTTCCATACGTAGCTATGGGCATTCTCTCATGTGATGTAATCGCTTTATCATGGTAATGGAAATTGGATTTAATTTTCTCCTTTCAGCGCCTGCACATTGATTCATTCTCACTTCGGCTTGGAGGGGAAAACTGACGGTAACTGATTCCTTGCTGACTGCCCCTCATCCAGTCCATAAACACAGATCTTAACTTTCTGTGTAATTAAAAACAATAATTCACTACAGGTCGTTATGTGATGCTAATTAAGCTGAGCTGACAAAGCAAGGTGTGTGTGTGTGTTGGGGGGCAGTTACAGCAGATATATTGCTTTGTAGTCATTACACAGACAATGTGGAGGGCATGTAGGAGTCAGTTATCTTATTTGTCCCTCGCAGAGAAAGCTGCTTAAAGATTCATGAAAAGATGAAGGACAGACCTGGACTACTGCTGAGAAGTACATGCAAACTGCCTAGGTGCTTTAAGCCTCACAATTGTTTTGCTTCCCCAAAACATTTCTTCAATGAAAACCCGCAACACAAGGAGCTCTGCAGAAATGTTTTACATTGAATACTGGCTGAGGAAAACATCACGTAACAGCTTTCTCCCTCTCACATTACTACTCCTTCACCCTTTGACAAGGAGCTAGAAGTGCAATTTTGTACATCCGCCCAGCAGATCAAAGTGCTACCATGTTCTAATGGCTGCCACCCACCCACCAGCCTCTCCAGTGGAAGAGCACCATCAGCAGAGTGTGTCTAAGAACAGCCAAGACAGCCTGATTAATCTTCTAATAGTTCCAGAGAGATAAAGACAGATACTGTAGACGGAGAGGGAACAAGACAGAAAGTTGCAACTTGGTTGCACCACATGTTCCAGTGGAGAAAGTGAAAAGAAGACAAGCAACTTAGGGGGGGGCGCTGATGAAGATGGCTACAGTTTGTCTTTTTGTGACTTACACATTTAAGCCTTTGAAATGACAAAGCTTCTCTGCAAGATGGCTGCCTTGCTGCACCATCATTGCCTGCCTTCCTGTCTAACTTGTCTCTCTTTGACATAGTCCTCAGTCTTCTTGACAAGATGATAATAACCATCAAACAGATTCCAGAAATATGTGAAATAAGGATCAGAAAACAAGATAAAAGGGACGTTACTGCCAATGCTTTTGGGGAAAAGGGACATGTCTGTGATAAAGTATGTCATCTCTGAGAATTTGGGGGAAATCCAGAAGGCAGACAAATTGAAGGAAAAAAAAAACAAAACATACAAGACTGACAGATTCACAGCAGATTGAGCCACCACCTGAGTGCAGTTTGTTCTTACACAATGGACGTGATGGGTGTTAAATATGTTGCATTGCCCTCAGCAAAGCAAAACATGACATCTGTTTTAACCCCCTCCCAGAAAAAAAGATAACAACAAGCCAATTAAGCCATCAACTAAACACCTTTTAATCATTTTACAGTAAAACAATGAATCTCTTTAAATTAAAATCTTCCAAACTCAATTCACAACCAACAAAGAAGGTGTGTTTGCAGGCATAGCACTTCCTGTCCATCTTGCACACTTGAGGGAATATCATTTATGCAGAGGCTTCAGGCAATAAATATGCAAATGTATACACAGCATAAGCACCTTCCCAATATTAGAGTGTATGTGGGCATACTAGGATGAGGTATATGAACAACAGAATACGAAAAAAATAACCGCTTCGTAAACATGCTTATATATTACACAGATCGTTCCCCCTTTGGTAGCGCTTATAAATTGGGCAGATGGAAAATAGGCATAATGTTTGTTTATAGATACAGCTTGCATTACCATAATCATTTCTCTAGCTTGTGTTGGGTGTCACCCATTATTATACTGAGGAGAAGTGACAGAGACTACTTTGATTCGATATCACGGCGCCTCCACCGGCTCCATTTGGTCTCAGATAGTGATAAAAGGAGGGATGGGATGCATTCAGATAAAGACTTTAGCAGCTATCAGGTAGCACTTTTTTGAATGGTGCCGGTGTTGGTGCTGGGCCTGATATCCAGCAGACTTGTTTTTATACAAACCACCCACGCTTTCATGCCCAGGTTTGAGAGTTGAGCAATTGCATAAGCAGATGTGGGAGTTCCATAGCAATAAAAACACAAAATAACAACACCAGTGGCATGTTTGTTTGCAAGCCATTGTTGGTATCAAGGGTCTCACATGTTGCCTTTACCTATCTGTCCTATTAGTGAATCCAGCAGGTCAAAATGTGCTTATTTGTTCAATGAGTCACAAGCCTGCTTATTTTTCTTCCAGGTAGCACCACTTCATTATTTCCAGTGTTAAAGTTTACTTGCTTCTTACTCATCCTGCGGTGAAAGAGAGCTATCATTATTTTTTTTTCAGTGTTAAATATGTTTAAAATCATTATGTATTTGGTGCAGCAGTGAAAGCATTGAAGGATTGTTTGTAGGTCATTAGATCTATGACAGAATCAACACACTCTCTGTTAGGAAGCCATGTTGTGACAAAACTGATGTCCGAAAGCAATTAGAAAAAACTGTGAAGCAAGATTTGTTCACCATTTGAAATAACTGTCACCAGAAGTGGCACAACAAAATCTAACAAAAATAATTACATGGCTTTTTAATCTGTGTCATTAGTCAGATAACATTCACAGCATTAGTGCATCATCACTCCTGTTTTTGACTAAAACTTTGAGGAGCAATAGTGAAAGAGTTCACTAAACTACTGATTCCTAAATCAAGCTTCGGGTTTGAATTATGGCCTGTCCGATTCAAGGCAGGACTATGGAGCGGTGTATTGAAATGTCCCTCCGCCTGACAAACGGGAGATCTGCTATGAGTGACTGTCGGCTTTTCCGTTTGTCTATGACAGCGTCTGTCTTCATTCAGCGGTCTTAAATTGGCTTCGGAACCGATTGGAAATGGTTCTTTGATTATACACCTCCCTTAACTCCCCCTCTCATCAAAGCCAGGCTATCTTTTATCTGGAAGATGACGTTTCCATTAGGGTCTGCCAACCTCTTACTGCTGCTCTGTGAGTTGTGGTGCTTGGGGAGAGCATTGTTAACCAACACAACATAAACAGGATCTCACTGGCTGGGGCGTGCACAACCCTCGGCCAAGGCGAGGCAGTTCATCAGATGACTGCTCACCCAGAACACACACAGGAGCCAGCACACAGACACACAGGGAGTCTCTCTATTTCTTTCGCCCTCTTTTACTCTCTTTCTCTGTTATTCTTACACACACAAACACAAAAATTCACAGATCTGACAAAGTCAGACAACAGAGACAGAGGGAAAAAAAAAAGAAGACAGGCTTTGGCCAAAGGGAGTGCGCCTGTCAGCTCTTCCTCACCAGTTTCAGTGTTTCATCAAAGGTATGAGGAGCCCATAAGGTTCAGCTGCCAATCTGGCAACTCTTTCAGTCCCCAAACACAGAACACGGGCTCTTTCAAAGACTAGAGCACAATGGCTCCCTCCCCTCTATGTCACTGTCTTCATTAACTTTTTCTGTAGACTGAGCTCGTGTTAGCAGTCAGACCTTGGATTTACAAATCAGTATAGCTTCAAAGAACCAAAATACGTCTAAATCAGTTTTAGCACTCTAAAGCATTTTAAGGTTTGTGTGTAAGCCAAGCCTGGTGACATTGTTGGTGCTAATGAGGACATAGCTCTGCCCGGTGTGTGTGGGTCGACAGAGACATACGCTCCGGTCCCACTCTGGGAGCTTTAATTAGATCTACATTATCAGACTATCTGTCCACATTGGCCCCATCAGCGAATGTTTGGATGCATCGTAAATCACCAGTCTAAGTGATCAATTAAAAAAGAAGTTTGTGTTAAGCTTTGTGTTACAGTGTCGGTACATGAGAGGACGCCATCAGACATTTGGTGAGTTTCACGTCTTTCAAAATGAGCATTTATTGTATTATTTTTTTTGACGGATTGTCTGAGTGCACAGGCTCCTCCATTGTTTTTAAGCTAAAGGTAACGTTCAGCAACGAGCTCCAGCTCTAAGGACTGCACCGGTTGTCATAATAATGCTGTAGAACATTGTATATGTCCGTAAAAATATTTATCATAAGGCTAAATGTGCAACAAAAACAAATTTCTTTAAGATCTGTCTTTTATCTGTAATATATGTGAAACATTTTATCTACATGAGGCTAATATTCATCCCTTATATTTGTGATAAATGTAATGGTTCCTCTGATTAATCTTTATGCTGCATTTTATCTTCTGTTCGTTTCATTTCTGTTTTTTCCAATATTTCTGCCTCTGTCCCACCTCCACTAATTTCTTGAGGTGGCTGGGGTAAAACAACCTTTCCTCCATCATGATCACATCAGGTCCAACTCTTTGACCTTTGCGCTTTGCTGTAAATGTCAGCTTTCTTTATGAGGCCTGTGATGACTTTATTGAACAATTCATACTCCCTAACACACACAAGGGCACATATACACACACACACACACACATTTAATCCACACATGCATGCACTCCCTGCCATGGGATCTGTCCTTCACAGCCAACTATAACTCTGATTTCGGAGTGTCTACTGAAAATTCATGGTCCTCGGGGCTGGTGGGCAGCATAAGAGCGACTGCCCGCAATCCTCAACAGAACCGCCACAAATAAATCAAGATTTCATGGGGACAGAAATGGCTTCCTTCGAAGAAAGCCTTATAGACCTGCCAGGCTTTTACTAAAAGTCTGTCCTGTAATTGGAGTCACTGTCTATCTAAAACTTAAACAATAACCTATTATCGGGAAACATGGTATAATAAACAACACTGGGCAGTTAAGTGCTGTAAAGTCCTTCAGTATTGTTTGTCTCTCCAAGACCTACAGTGTGAATCAAAATGGGCCAATAATGTGTCATAAAAATTGGGCTATCGCAACTCTCACCATATGCTACAGCACTGATCTGATCTCGGGCTGCTGCTGACTCAGCGTTCTTCCAGATTTGTGCTTTATAACGGGGGGAGTGATCGGGCCAGGGTAGCAAGCACCGCTGCCACGATGATAAATGTTGTGCATTAGGACTGTCTGTGCCCATGCTGGCCTGCAACTCCGCCTAGTGGAGCACAGAGCTGAGGGAGGCAAGAGGAAGCGTGTGTAACGTGCTGTTCCTGAACGCTTCTTTTTTTAATCTTCTTGTCACTCTTGCTGTTGACTGTAACGCAGCCCATTTTAATAAAGAGCGATGGAGAAAAGTCATGTGATCAGACGAGTAATATGCCTCACCCCCACGCTGAGCGGCAGACTTAGATCTTGCATTCATGCCTGGCTGTCTTCTAAGCAGAAAAAAAAGTCACACTGAATAACTTCCAACAAAAAGGAGGACACCCACACTCATACATAAGCAGTGGTGTATATCTGAGAGTGTGAGAGCCACAGAGGCAGTAACAAACGGTCACAGAGGTTCTGAAGACAGGGCTGTTACCTGACAGCCTTTTTTCCCACAACATCGAAAACACAGGAACAGCATTTACAAGTAGGAGCGATAGGAACTCGTGCTTGTGCATGCATGCACGTGTCCTTTTCCAGGCTTAATCCTACCACCTCCTTCATTTCATCCTATTCTCCTCATCTCTCTGTGCCAACACCAAGCTTTTCCTTTAATGAAATGTTTGGATCCTTGCACGGTCCTTACTCTTTATCTTTTCAGTTTTATCCTTTTTCTTTCCTCCGACTTATCTTCTGTCTGTCCCTCCTTCATTGTCTTTGGGTTTTTATCAGTCATCTTGCAGGGAAAGGTAATAAAAGGCCAACATATTGAGGGAGCCTTGCTCCGCTTTGTCATTTTGTTCTTGCACCCTCCTTTTTGTCTTTTATTTTTGTTTGTGGCAGCAGACCTTATCAGGGAGATGGGCGTGAGATAAGCCCTCTGTGGTTCTTTGTGGTGAAATAATACGACAGGCTGATAAAGCCTGGTGGGTGAGTAGTTCACTGCTGCTTCTCTCCTCCCACCACTGCCTTTTCCTCCTCCCAGAGTGTGTGAGGAAGTCCCCTGTGGGGCTGAGAGTTATCAAACCCTTCTGTCAGGTTCCACCTTTGACAAAATGTCAACCCTCCTCCTCTGACAAATGCAATTATATGTTAATTTTCACTTACTCAGTTGCAGAGCTTAACGTTCCTCTCCAGACACAATGTTCACAAATAAAATCTGCTTTGATGAATGTTTTGCTTTAGTATTTTGCTTTCAATTATTTCAGTCTAATAATTTCCATTAATTTGTTTAACCCTAACCCAAACCCTGGAATCAGATAATTTGGATTTTGTTTTTTGTTTAGTATTGGCATTAAGCTACATCCGACATGGGGAGGAAAGAGAACAGACACACCAAAGATAGGTAAGGCTGGGTAAGATGAGTCGGGGCGAGAGAGGAAATAAGTAGCCTGATAATAACGTGTCACACATGAATGTGCAGGGAGGTGCAGTTAATGTGGCTTTGATGCATGTTCATTCTGAAGAAAATACTCCAGAATATTGACTGACACTGTACAGACAAACCAGTGTTACAAGCATGATGCATTGTTTTAGTAAATCGATTGGTTAACAGGGACTGTTTGGAACATATTAACATTTTATAGATATTTGTGGGGACACGGGACACAGCTTGAAAACGGACAGTCCCAGTCAAAACCGGTCATATAGTCACCCTAAGTTAGCATCAAGATGGCAGTGTGAGCATAGCGGGAAAAATTAGAGACATTCAGCAAATTCAGCACATATCAAACATATACATGACTCAGGTGAGGAGTGGCCTAAGTGTCCAAGCAGAAGTTTTCAGGTGTCTTTCCCTGCAATGGCTTTCTGTCATTCTAATTTTAGTTTGCCTGGGGTATGTTTGCAAACTTTGTGCGGACACAAGCAACAGCTCACCGCAAAATTATGTTTTGTATATCATTACTCACCCATAGGTGTCTTGAAGTGAAGATTTTTTTTTTTCGTACAGTAGAAGCACTTTTTGTACACACATTTGTACATTGTCCATTTGTCGGACCCCAGGAAGAATAGCTGCAGGTAATGGGGATCCTCATAAAGCTAAACTAAACTAAACATTTGGCCAGGCATGTGACACGGAGCATTGACCTGATGCGTTGGATTTAGTAGCTTTCTAGCCAAAATAAAAGTTTTTTGGAAGTACTGAGCATATGACATGGTAAAGAACACTTGGGTTATACCACACAAAGTTGTTGAGAGTTTTGGATAGATGTTTTTAGATAGTTTTGATGCTTTCAAGAGTGTGGCTCCATAAGCAAAAGAGTGGCCTTCATTTTTGGAATCACCTGTTTTCAAAGGAGGAATGCTGGAAGAAGAAGAAAAACAAAACAAAACAAAACAAAAACCTCCAATTGAGGACATCTAAGGGTGAGTGTTTGATTTACAAAACATAATTTTGTAGTAAGTTATCACTTTAAAGGTCTGAGAATATAGCAGATGTGAATAAGAAAAACAGATTTTTGAGTGAAGGGAATTTTTACATTGGGGTTAAGAATAATTGAAATGCTGGAAAGTCTTACAAAATGAAAGACAAAAGAGTTTGTCCTCTGCCAAGTCTGCAACTTTGATACCTGTTGGACTGATAGCCTTTTGCTGGCTTTCACATTCTTAACATCTACATTTAAAAAAAAAAAAAAAAATTAAACCCTCGTTAACTTTTTTCTTATTAATTGCAAGCTATGTTCCTTGCTCCTTACATGTAAAATGTTACGGCTTGTCTGAACCTGAACAGGCTGACGCCAAGATTGCAAGACTAAACAAACATCTATAGACATAATGGAGGACTGCAAGCAATAAAACCGTCTGGATAGACAAAAAACTTTTGTCGAGCATCTGTTTTACTACTGATGGAGTCACAAGTTCCTGGCTAATGCCATTATTGTGTCTCTAATCTACAGCATCTATTAAGATTTCATGAAGTGGTAATGATTATACAATTACTTCCAGCTTGGAAATACCACAATAATGGCCACTATGACCAAGGTTTCAAGATTATGAAGCAAATGTTTATGGATAAAAACACACACACACACACTAGCTGACTGGCAGACCATCGATTTGTGTAGCTATTGACAAAAAGGAGGGTAGTTTTGCTCAATAGAAGTCACATTTTCATATAAATAACAGTGGCTTTCTAGCC
>JAQFJA010000003.1:10403250-10420423 GCA_029874485.1 Naso brachycentron
GGCTGACATAAACAATGTTCTCACAAGCTTAAAGCAGACAATGAATACAGCCACTGCCCTCACTCCTAGACTTAACGCTCACGTGGGGGTTTGTGTTTGTGACCACGCAGCACATAACTGGACTGACAAGGCTTCACAATGTAACACAGGGGACAACTAACAACGGCCGAAATTAGAAGCAGTATGCCCATATTTGTGCCTGATCAGCATTCTCTCAATCTCTCCCTGTGGCTTTCCTTCTGCTACATCAAAGCTTGGTGTTTGCTAAAGTGGAGTAAAAACCTCTGGGCTTCGGATGAAGCCACATGCAGTGGTGCACACAAGTAACACCGGTCAGCATCAAGTGTGTTCAAGGGGCCTTAAAGAGGTTTAATAGCCCATTATTTGAGTTGTTAACTTGTGTCAAAGCACTAGTTGTCACTGAAAGAAGTCACTGACTTAAATACATAGTTTTTAGCCAGTATCACCAGATTAACAATAGTTTTGCACATGCGTTTACAGTACGTGACATGTAAATCTCATGCAGCAAATTGCTGCACTGAAAAACTGGCATTTATGTTTACAGGATTCAAAATGCCAGCATTATATTTTACAGATCAATGAAATCTAGTCTACTAGTCCAATACTTTTTTCCAAATTTCACAGTGGATTTAAGTTTGCTTGACGTATGTCAAATGTATGTGAAATTGAAAAAGCCAACTTGTGTGTATCCATTTGTAGAACAATAAGCAACCATTAGGACAATGGAAATGACACTTACCTTAGGAGATGGAAAATCAATCTTTCCATTTCATAATGTGGAATGGTTTAGTTTGTGTGTGTGTGTGTGTGTGTGTTTTCATGTATTAATCGCTACAGCTTAGCAGCAGGACATAGCGAAAGCTCTTCACACAGCACAAAATAGAGCCTTATACATCCACAAGGCAGTCTGAAGACTTACCTGGTCAGATGAGGCTTCACAAGCAAGTGATATGTGATAGCATTTGACATAAAGCAATATTTTCTACTCGGCGTTAAGAAACAGAGAAGCTCCAAAAGAAAAATTTGCAAAACTAGATGCAATAACATAGTAAATGTCAAAGCAGTAACAAAAGCAACAAAATCAATAAAAAGTTATTTCAGAATGAGTGGAATACCTGAATGTCAGGATGTTAGTCATTCCTTTACAAATTTATAGTATACAGCATTATTGCATGTCTTTCGCCAATTGGTAAACACATTGACATTCAAGTTAAACACACCTTAGTGAACTAATGAGAAACCTGTTAAATGTGGCTTAACTTCAGTAACCAACTTGAAAAAATTAAAGTTTTACCTTGAATGCTCAGTAGGGACCTTAGAAGCCAAGCTTCCCCTCTCTGCCCTGAGGAGGAGAGTCAAATGGCAAAGATCAGAAGTCCACTTACCCCACAGGGAGAAGAGGTGAGGATCACGGCCGGGATGGGAGGCCCACAACACTATGATCAAGCCTCACCCGCAACTTCAGAACCCATATTTTAAACAAAGAGTGTAGTTACCCCTGGATGGTGGTGGTGGTGGTGTACTGGAACTAGGGCAGCATCTATTGTATTAATATGCCCATGTGAATCTCATTTATGCTTCCCATGCATTAAGCAGAAAAGAAACAGGCGGCACAGCTTATACATGTGAATGCAAGGCAAAAGCAGCACCTACCTTGAAAATCTTTCATTTATAGTTTGGAAAGCAATTTTTTAACAAATGCCAATGACTTTATATACTTCATTTAGTATGAGTATATAATGCCAGGAAACACTGCGGTCATAGTTTAATTCATTCAGAGAATCAAAAGGGTAGTACCTTTACTTTTACCTATGAGATTTGATGAAATGTTCCATGAAGAAAGCAGATTCCAGACAAAAAAAGGGGGAGAACAAAAGAAGAGGAGACACCGATAAGTGTCATGGTCAAGTTGGGAAAGGAGACAGGAGAAAGAGGCTTGATGGCTACAAATATAAGAGAGAAAATGGGAGATGAATAAAGGAAAGTGGAAAGAGATGAGAAAGACTGACAGTAGCATCCTTACTCTGCTGCATGAGAAGGAAATGCAGTAGCTATGCAAACCGAGAGATGATTCAATGGACAGACTGTATGCGAGACACTTGCAACATGCATTAGTCTACAAAAGCAAGGACAGATGAGGATTATCTTAAAAATTCAGTGAGCTATTTTCCACCACCATGCATTACATCCTCATAACATTAATGCAAATGTCCCTTTCCTTGAGCCACACCACCATAAAACATCAGAATGTACAGTAGATGTGAATAATTAAAGAGAAAAGATGGAGAGAGATGACACCCAGCAGAGTGGGGAGTAGAGAGGCAAATGAGCTTGAAAAAGAGGTCATTCGAAAAAGTAAAGTCACTGCGAGAGTGAAAATCAAATAGGTCATTCAAAATAAGTGAAATGACAGCTCATATCTGAGCAGCTTCAAGCCTGCACATTGCACAAGAGTTGGAGGCACAAACATTTCTGAGCACGATGGGAGCAGGTGGGATAATGGAGAAATGGCGGGAAGAAGGAACAGAGCTCATACCTTGGTCGCCCATCATCAGGTGTGCCAGACCTTAAAGGAAAACAAGAGCACAGTCAGCAGAGAACAAGGGATCATGGGAAGCTGTGTGACACTGACACGCAGGCATCTCTGACAGAGTAGATGTCTGTGTTACTTGAGGAGCTGGGAGAGGGAAGAGTGGGACGGAGAGAAAGAGGAGGGTGCACAGACAGGGTTAGCATGATGAGCATTAAGTCAACCCAAGCAGGTTGCAATGCATCATTGGCCACTTACTAGTCATCACTCAGATATCTAAATTCAAGTTGACCTTTTATTTTCTCTCTCTAGGATGAGAAGTGTGCAAGACTATCATCACACCCACCAATGAAAGAGCAATCCTTCAACACAAATAGCCCGAGAGTGTTTTACCTTGACCTTCAACAACTGCTAAGTGTCCACATAACATTTGAGTCATACTTGTGTCATACACAAATAAATGAAAAGATGATTGGACATGGTCGAGTCGATGTGCCATTTGAGTAGCAATGAGTACAAATTGCTTGAATTAGCAGTTTAACTGTGCTACAATTATTGGACTGACACAGTTAACCGAGATTTAACCATAACAAAAGGCTCTGGGTTCACACACATTGCTTTTATTGGCTGGTGGATCATTTTCTCTCCATAGTTCTTCTGGCGTTCAGGTGACATGCTTTCAACTCCAACACTTTCAGCAACATCTGAAAACTAAAGGCACTTTTTCTTTTTTGTTTAGCCTGCTAGCTAGCTGCCTTGCAAACGCAAGCAGTTGGTGTAGGTTGGTCCTTACATTAGCTGTTCAAAAGTTAATTCCAATGTTTTTCCATTAGCAGGAGTTTCTTTCCGCTATGCTGCATATGTTGTCTTCAGTGTGCTGTTTTAATTTGATAACATGATATGATATGAAATGATGTCATATTATGCTAATATAAGTAAAGTTTACGATCTTCCTAACAAAGATGTTGGGCTTGTGTTAAAAGCATTTGGTAAAGTTTGAATTTTTATGACAATATTCTTACAAACAAACATTGCTTGTATTCAACCTAATAAAACTGAATATACATATTTCCCAGACTGGCTGAGCAACCTAGGCTGTCATTTAGCGTCAGCTAAATGAAGCAATCAATCACTCCTGAGATAAAAAGATGCAGAAAGGTTTTTGCATTTTTTACACAACAAGCAGCAGTACCTCGAGGCTACTCAAAGTGCTGAGCAGGATAAAGTCAGAAAAGCTAATTCTAACTTTGTTCTTCAAAACCACATGGAAAAATATAATATTGGCATTGTCTGAATCACATTTACACAGAATTATCACACTGAATTGTGCAGTGTATTTACTTGGTACAGAATGCAGTACGAGAGCATGAGAAAATCACCTTTTTACCATCTTAACACAACAGCTATTTTTTTTAAAATAGGAGAGATGTGGCTGTGCATTAGCTTTATTGTTTGGCTGTGTGAGCAGTTTTAGAGAGCAAACTAAATGCCTCATAAATAAAAACAAAAACAAATGAAAATCTGACTAATCAGACTTACCACTCCAGTGCAATCAATAGCAATACCAGAAAAAAACATTTGCTTACATTTATGTGAAGAGCCTTAGCCATGATAATGTGTGGGCATGGAAAATACAGCGAGAATGAAAAATACCCACCTTCAGTGTGGTCGTCTTCTGGAAGCACAGACAGGCAAAGAGAAAGAGAGGAAGACATTCATTAAGCAGCATGCAGACTAGTACTGGCCATTGCATGTCGTAACCATGCAAGGCATTTAACATCACATGCAAGTGACCTATTGCAACCCCTGCAGAGAAAAAGCTGATTTATGCACAGGCCTTCATTTTGTTTTCCTTCCTTTTTGCTGATACAATAACCTGGAATACAGGTTGTAACTCAATGAGCCCTTTTGAATAACAACATAATAATTATGACCTTGAAGAATTAAAGTATTTCAAACAGGTCTTCATTGGCAGTAGATAAAAACTGGCAAAACTGCTACAGGATTGAAAAACTAGTGTTGAGCATGAGGCAAAAGATGGTAAGGGGATAAAAAGCACATCTCAAGGCTTGAGGCTGCTTCATCCTGATGCATTCTCAGTAAATCTTTTATTTATTTGACGTTTTTGAAAAACATGATGGACTGTTACTTTTGGTATCAACAACTATTTAATGAAACAGACTCGATGGAATCTGTGTGCAGTGTTTTCTTTGTTTCGTAAATGAAAAGCTGCACCACAGTGCATGTGATGAAATGCACTGCAAGAGAAAATAACCTAAATAAATAGAGTTGGCTGTGGAACAGCAATGCCTCTAAGGTTTGAAAGCCGGCAGTGGGGTCTCGTGAATGTAACTCTATTCAGGTGAAATGGTCACAGTACAGAGAGCAATGACCAGTGAGCACATATTGGCAATGCAAAAGGAGATTTTCTCCCAAATGAAATTGTCCCAATATTGGCAATTAAAGTGAGGTCTGTGGAGGTGAGAAAACTGCTATGTGAAATCTATCATTCTGATACAGGAGGCAGAGAGGAGAATTATATTTTGTTAGAGTAATAGCAGGTGGGAAAAAAAAAAAGGTGAGGAAAAAATGTCATGCTACCAGAGGAAAAATAAATAGTTTTGACAAAATAATGTGACTGGAAACATGCAAAATCAATGAAATGAGAGGGTGTAAGGGCCCGCCTGCCTATAAAAAAAACAAAATATAGTCAGTCAACAGTTCTAGTCATCAATGTGTGCTTGCAATTTGCCTGGAGACTGATCCCATATTTATTATTGAAAAATAAAATCAGATCAACAGAAAATCAACAGAAATACACAAGATGATAAAAAGAGAAAAAAAAGGATGGAATATTTCCCATTACATTATGTTTATTCAACAAAACAATCATGAACTGACATCACTGAGACAGTAACATGCAATGTTTAATTAATATTTGTACAACAAAATATGGCTCTGTCATTGATTCAGTTGCTGTAACCATATGGCCAGTTGTACACAAGAGCCCAATTTCCACTACAAAATGAAATCCTACCTCTTTAAAAATGGTTTCTTGCCCAGATTCAAGCGATTGTTTGACCCAAACTTACCATCACCACTGGTTCCCCTTCCAAATCAAGACACCATGCACAAAAACCAATTCAAATCGTCATTTTGTGAACAAATTACAAGGCAATATAACAGTGCACTGCTTCGCTGAACATGACCAGACCAATTTCTTGTATTTTGTTGTGAAATATATTTCCATAAATTTCACAATTGTTGTTACATAATGTGAAACTCTTCTGTATATATAAATAGTGCCTCAAATTTTCTAAGCCCTTAAGGAGTTGAGGATATTTGAGATATGCAATATCTCCTTTTTAAGTTAAAGAGAAATTTAATTCCATATTTTTTTACACACTAAATTTCAGCTGAGCATCTACAGAAGATAAGTAAGATTCTGTTGCCGAAAAAGTAAAAAAAAATGCATTTTGTTCACAAAAAGGTAGTCTAATGATGGAAAGCACACAGCTGAAAAAGCATTCTGCCAAGTCATGCATGAAGCTGGTGTTTGCAAAGTGACCACATGAGAAGAGAGAAGTAAAAGAATCAAGATCATTCACTCATGTCCAGACCCCAGAGACTGACACTGGCTATTACCACGGTAAGTAATAATTCCTCCCACTGTATTTCAATTCAATGGGTGGCCTGTTTGAGAGCATATATATACTGTATTTATATATATGTATTGATATAGTCTGTTTTAGATGGTGTATAAGTTGTGCTTCATGCAATTAACACTGTTTGATAGTCACTGTCTTCCTCTAATTATTGGTGATCAAAACAGATTTAGAAGAATAATCAGTCACTTATATTTAAGTATCTCTTGAGAGCATGTAGAGCTTCTCAGCATGTAGTATTAAATCCTTTATTTTATTCACACTAAGAGAGATCTGACACAATTTAAATCCCAACAGGGGGAAAACACATAAATATGAACATTGCGTCTCTAATTAAATCATCAAAATCAAAATAAAAAGAATGGGTTCTCGGAGAATTGATTTGATGACGGATTATACAACAACCATTTATGCAAACACTCCCATATAGTCCAGTGTGTGCAGTAGAGTCAGTAATTCTTTTGCAATCTTCTGTGGTCACACTACACGAGGTTTCATTTGGTAGTATTCTGAAGAAAAGAAGATTTTCTCTAACAGCAGTATCACCTGACAGGGACCATTAAAACAAGCCCCCTATCACACACACACATGCACACACACACACTTTCTTTCACAAATGTACCCAGCTGGTTACATCCTAATCCAGAGACGTAAATCCATTTAATCCCCTTGACAAAGTGATCCTAGTGCAATTGTGCTGGTAACACTACACCGAAATGCACTCAGCTGTCTATCAGACGATCTGCATCTCTGATGGTCTTGTGCCGTTGATCATGCACATGGTGTATTACTCATGGAAAATAATTACATTTCTACTCAAATGGATGCTGTACTAAATGAAACATCTAGTGTGCAGCGGCAGAAGCAAGTCAAACATTGTAAATACATCTATAAATCGGTTTCTTTTTCTATTTTATATCTTGCAGACCTGACGGTGACACCTTCACACTCCGGTGCTCGGACCATCAGGTGGCCAAACCCACCATTAAGGTCAATGAGCTGCAGGCCTCTGTATTTTTTCTGAGATGCATGTAATGTATGAAATTGCCTTAAAATAACTTTACTTTGGTGCAGCAAAGATGTTGTACAATACCAAGATTATCTGTTAGCTCTACCTCATCTGAAAAACGTCATTACTTGTGTGTGGTTGGAGGGATGAAGAAGTAGATTATCTTGTTACTACAAAAACAAAAACTTGGAGACAGACAGCCGGATCTTTGTGCAGATTGATGTTTCAGCTAACTAGCTAATTTTACTAGAAGATTGCTTGCAGTTCAAAACCACTCATCTCCAAACAACTTTGGTGTGGTAGCACTACGCTAAACAGTAGCCATTAATCGTCATGCCAACCAGCTAGTTTGTTCACTTCAGTAAATGAAACGCGATGTTGCAAGCTGACAAGAACTCCGTCTGACTGATAAACTTTCAATGAAAGGTGAAAGCTTTTATCTGAATGAGGTTTCTGAAAAGGGTTGGACAAAATGCAGATGTGGTAACTGAGGAAAAAACAACAATAGGATAAGCATTATGTTACTCTGCTGTTCAACACAAACAAAGACTGACCTGATCACATGTCAACAATGTCTTACCCCAAAGACACATGTGTTCTTTGGCTCAATACGGTGAAAACTAAAGGCTCAGCTCAACAATGCAAATACTAAACTTACTGTGTAATACAGTAATATTGTACAGATTATTGTACAACACACTTCCCTCACATTCAGTGAATGAGACCTATCTACAGTTATAATGCTAATTGCTGGTAAGACACTTTGGCAGGAGAATCAGGTGAGGAGTCTTAAAAAAGGAGCATTAATTAAAAACAGAGGGTGAGAGAGAACAAAGAGTGGAGGTACGAGAAAGAAATTAACAGGAAAAAAAGAAGGAAAATAGAGAGAGAGAGAGAGAGAGAGCGTGTTATGGAAAGCAAAAAGACAGAGAAAAGGACACAGAGAGAGACAGCACAGGAGACACAAAGGGCGAGGAGAAAGAAAGAGGGAGAAAATGCACGTGTAGATGAGGGAAATCCAAATTTTTTTTCAGGGGTGCATGCCCCCCAAACTCAATTTTCAGATTTCTGTATTTCTAAACCCTGCCTACGGCCCTGCTCAAAACTGTGACAAGTGATTAACACCAAAGTGACAGTCCATAGAAAGCCAAAAGCTAAGCGCGCAATCTATAATAGTACACTACGCTGGCTACATCAGCCAGCTCAACAAAATGTCATTTAGACATCCATGTCTGTCTCATGGTGTGTCTCTATGCAGTCAGCTGAGGAGACAGGAAGAGAGCAGGAAGGGTTCAGGGTGACGCAATGAAGGAGCATGTGTCACATTCACTAGAGACAACATCCAGCAGCAGATATAGCTCATTTACCATTTGACAATTTAAGAACATCCTGTCTGAATAAATCTTTTATCTTCCGCTCCTAATGTCATCGGCACCATAGTGCTTATGAAGAAGAGGAAGAATTTTTGTTAACCTCTTAACAAGCAAGAGCAACACTCAACATAAAATTGGTGTTGCCCTTGAACTCTTTTGATTACAGTCATTAATGTGGTCTCTACTTACAGGGAAATTAGGGTCAAAAAGTTAAAAGAAAAATGTAAATGATATTGAACTATATTTTAAAAGACAAACATGGTAAAAATGCATGCTGGTTCTCGCCTACTTTCTATTTCTTCTTCTGTTTTCAGTGCACTCCTGTATTTGCAGTGATACTGGAATCCTGAAATGGTTTTTATAGATAGTATCGTGAAACTTTGTGCTTTCGAATAATGTACATTATGTCAAAGTTGACTGAGGATTTACCTGCATGCCGTCACAATAGGCAAAAATCCCCGATCCAGCTCATATTCAGGTTTCTGCTTTTTAACATGACCCACACCAGTATCTTTTTTTTCCCATTATACTCTTTACTCAAAGACTGCAATCATGGCCTTCCAATAATTGTTTTCAGTATAAAATTATTTCTGCAGCCTGTTCTAACAGAGCCTAATTGTGTGTGTAATGTAGCAGCTCTTAAACAAATGGCCCCAATCTCTCCTGGAAAGTTGTGCCTGCTAAAAAAATGAAAACCTGAAAGTAATTTTACCTTAAACTTTTAATTAGAAGTCTGACACTAAAAACTGTATGTGTTCATGTTGTACATCAGAGAGAGACCAATTTATTCAGCAGCAGGGAACATAGAGTTGTTTTGGGGGTTTTTTCTCACAGTAATACTCTTATTTGGTAGAAAAGACTTTTAAGAGTTTAGAGTTTCTTAAATAAGGACATGTTGCATAGTATGTAAATTGTTTAATCAATGTATTTAAATCAATAGGAGTAAAAAGTTAAATAATGCTAAATATAATAAATTATTAAGCAACAGACACTCCTTAATGAAAGCGGTTCAATTCTATTTTAAATAGCCTCAAACTGATCTAGTGGTTCATACCAGCATCGCTTTGAAAAAGTAGGTCAGCTAGCATCGTGTTTTATTGTGGAAAAGATGAAACTCGCATTGCCAAATATTCTATGTGAACGTTTAGAATGCATTTGAAGGTGCTGCAGAGAAATTTGCAGGTTGAAAGCTTCATATGGCAATGATGTTTAAGTAACAAAGTGTGGTGTCACATTAGTACCATTGACTGCGCGAGGTGTGTTTCCCAACTAAGCTTTTCAGCCAAAGAAAAGAATCTAGCTTCTAGTATGCAGGACTCACTGCTCTTCTGAAGCTTTAATTATTATTGATTATTATTTATGACTGAAAAGTGATAAAGAAAGGCTCCTACACTCTATTATCTTATTGAGAAACTGCATTTTGAAGCCCCCTCCACCTAATTTAGTTTATTTATTTGACATGGACATACAGTAGCATTATTGCCGTAGCATTTAACCATGCAAAAGTCCCAGATGCACTGCTCTAAGTGTTTATGGCAAAATACTAATTTGCAACACCTGTCCACAGGAAGCTTTAAAAAGTTAGTTAGAAAAAAGAAAAGAAAGAAAATGAAAACACAAGAAAGTGCAATGCAGTTACAAACACAGTACTGCAGGATAGATAAAAGTACAAATACAAAAATAGGAAGCTATATAAGCACAGCGCAGATGTGTGAGCTTATGCTTTAGGTGTGAGAACGTTTTTTCTTTCAGCCATGACTTAACACCTTTGTTAAAAACATTAAAGCTGTATTGCATTCTCAGTTTTCACCTAAATACCCACTCCTCTCAAACCCCATGTTAACTTTGTAAGACAGCTGTTCTGTAAAGAGCCAATTTAAAGTCTTACACAAACGTTTGAAATGCTCCTTTCAGGATCCAAGTAGGCATCACACAACTCCTTTCACAGGCTGATTAGTAGACCTTCTCTTTTTGACAAGTAAACTTAACATCATTACACTGGTTTTAAGTGCATCTTTAAAATAATATGTAAAAAAGAAATGCACATTTTCTGCATGGGAATAATGTTATCACTCTACATGCAATTAAAAAGAAGTACAGAAGGCACTGAATCCATGGCCAGCCCTCCAGACAGTTTCTAGATTTGAAAAATAGGAGCAGGAAACCTGCTCAAAATCCCTCGTCACAGAGGAGCTTTAAGGGAAAATGTAAAAGCCTTGCAGCAAAGGTCAGAGCTACCAGAAGATCAATTTGTTGTTAAATTACAATTTGGAGCAAATCAAGAGTAATGAGAATAAGTGAGGGCTCATCTCTTAGTACGACAGGCTAAACTTAATGCATCTATCTACCAGAGGACTGTTAGTGGCGTTACACAGCTCCCCATTTTCCTCATTATCCTCCTTGAGCAACAGCAAGAGCAGAGAGAGGAAACAGGCTGAGTGACCAGCCACTCGGATAGAAATTGATAGCTCCCACAGCTGTGGCTGTACTGCACAATTTCTACTCTCCACATGTACACTTTCAGAACAATGCACTGCACTCCTCATATCATCTTTCTGTGAGATCAACCCACCGACATCGGAGTTCTGAAAATGGGACAGTGTCCGATAACTAATACTTCATTTCCACAGAGCGCTATGGTTTAGTTTGGCACAGTACGGTATGCATTTTTCCACTGTCAAAAGGATACCAAAGCGTACTAAATAACCATACCGTACTTATTTTGGTCACCCTTTCATTGTGGTACAAAGTGGTCCCAAAGGGTCTCAAGAGGGTGGAGCTACACACACTGCAGTCTGTTGACTGCAAGAAGGCAAAAAGCTGTTTTAAAGTATTGCGTAAAACTGTTAATGTACCACTCCAGCAAGTTTTAGATATTTCTTTTTAGGCGAGAATGTTACCATGTAGATTTCAAATATGTAGTCAGTTTATCTGTCAGAGTTTTTTCAGACTTGCGAGGAGCTGCAGCTCACGGGTGAGACCTGCTGGTCTGCTCGCTGCCTCGGCTCGCCTCATTAAGCTGTCACTCTGAAGAGAAATGTAACTGATGAACTGATGATCTGTGTGGAGATTTAACGCCGGCTGTAATGTTTCCGTAGCATTTAAAACATGATACAAAAACAAAAGGATGCTTTGCTGCCTTTTCACATTGATTCTTTGCCTTAAGTTTATCGTTACGCCGTTAATTAATGAGCCCACCGTAGATGTCAAAATGACAACTTGAAGAGGTTTTAAGAGGATTTATTTGTCACAAATACATATTGCACATTAATTTGTGTTTGCCATTTTTTCATGATGACATTCGCTTTAGTAATTGTTGGATCTTCAAAAACTTTATAAAATGCGCATGAACTTCTACTGCTTTATGTGGGTGAAATAGGCCCATTTTTCACCTGGCACAGTGACCTTACGGTGGGCAGCACAACATGGCAGCACAGCACCACCCACCAAGTCAGGGTATGGTCAGCAGTGAATACGCAAGTCAAATCTAGGGGTACTGTTCTGAAGCCTACCGTGCCGTACCAAATAGAACTGTTCTGCTCAGTGGAAACATAGCTTATATGTAAAAATAACAAAGGAGTGAAATAATTAAAGAAAATTAAAGCCAGGTCAAGCAACGTCTGGAAATCATGCTAGCTGTAGCATGAGACTCCTCCCCACCCTGTTTTTGCTCCGTAGCTCCGCCCTTCACCTGGCTCACATTTTGTTTCGTTTGTTGTTGATCTTTGAATGATGGTCTGGATATGTCAGTCTTCCTTTTTAGGGTTGCTTTGCTGTGTTTACAGGAGTTGCTAAAGGTGAAAGAGCATCTTTCCCTCCTGGGCTGTCAGCCATTATATTGGGCTTTTACTTGCTGAGAGGAAGTGAACGCGCATCTATCTTTGTAGGAAAATGCACTCTCTGAAATGACCGATGATTGGTCGAAAAGTGAATGTCACGGTCTTCATTTCCTTAAGCCTGAATACTGAGCCAAGGAGAGGTGCAGAAGCCTAGTGTTCTCTCAGACCAGCTGATTTACAGTATACTAAAAGGTAATTATGGGATTTTTGCCCAAAGACACCAAAAATAAACTGCCTGCCTGAGCTTTAATAGTGTGTCCCTCCCTGCTTTAAAAAACCCAGTTGGTAAAGGGATATACAAAAATGAAAACCAAATGACAGAAACACATACTGTACTGTACCTTTTATCAAGCTGACAATCTTGACTATATTAACTCTTCAGATCAAAGTGCAAAAGCAAAAATGCAAAACACTGTCCATTATCTGTGTCCATAACAAGGCAGCAATGGTTAAATCACTTCCTGCTGGCTAAACAACACTCGGGCTTCTTCTTCAGCTCTTGTATGACTTAAAAACAATCAATCGAGTAAACATACAGTAGGTCGTGGATTAGTTGGTTTATCCGATGTGGATGAAGTGACCTTTTGGTCTCATCCAGCTTTACCATAACAATCCTTTCAAGGTTTCTAGAGAGGATAAACTAAAACAGGACAACATCATTCTAATCTCGCACATGACATTTTCTGGGAGACACTCTGTCAAATGGGAACACTGGATCTGGCTTTAACCAGAGGGCTTGAAGCAGCAAAGTGGATGCACCCGTGATGAAGTGAAAGAATGTTTTTTTCCATCATGACTCAACATTGATCTGCTCCATGAACTGATAAAATGCGACAATTCCCAGGAGACGGGCACTTCTAGAAAACCAATCATCCAGTGCTCCCTCAACACCTCTGTTTTCCTCTCAAGTAATCACACACGTCACAATCTGGTCTGCCTGCTTGAAGATTCGTTGCAGCAGAGTCGGCTTCTGCGGCACATCTTACTTTGGCTCATGTCCCAGATATGCTGTATTCATCTGATCATCGCAGAAGAATTACTTGCCAAGTACAATTAATATCCAATTAATCTGATTGCTGAACCCGAATTCTTTCTCCCTCAGGCCGCTATTGTTTATAATGCCCCCAATTAAAGCACAATATCTGGGGCTTTTGCCTCGTTACATGACAATTAACGAAGGGTCTGGTTGCTCTGGTTGTAAGCTGTTTGCTTACACAAGATGGCAGCATGTGAATGGCTGCTTGAATTTCTGCCCAAACAGAGGACTCTTTGATGAGTGGTAATGAGTGACTATTGAGAACCATTCATTTCTACACAAACCTTGAGGGTTAATCATTATATATACATTCTTCCCTTTGACTGGCTGGATCCATTAACAAAAGTACACATTCAGGGACGGATGAACCTGTGCATGTGAGAGAAAAAAATAGCATGCAACCCACAAAGCACGCGCAAAGGATGAAATGCACACAAACTACACTGCCACTCCTAGCTGCGCCTGTCCCATTTGCATGCATGTAAATTAGGGAATAAAAAGTTTGGCACAAAGTTGCCTACTTCTACGTAAATGAGAGTCGTTGCAAATACCATCGAATTCACAAAGACCAGT
Organism: Naso brachycentron; assembly: GCA_029874485.1. Classification (NCBI taxonomy): domain Eukaryota; kingdom Metazoa; phylum Chordata; class Actinopteri; order Acanthuriformes; family Acanthuridae; genus Naso; species Naso brachycentron. The sequence goes on from JAQFJA010000003.1 coordinate 10,417,297, forward strand.
GCTAATTGCCACAGGCAGTTACAACGACTGCTATTTAACGCCAGTGAAGCACGTGTATTAAATCGATGCAATTTTTCTCTCACTCACTCTTCAAAGCATGTGAGCTTTGAATGATATTGAATTAATATTGGGTGATATTATGATAAAAATCTATAGTCAGAGGGGGAATCAAGTCGTTTGTGAGCTTATATCGGATTTTGAAATGAAACAGTTCTGATGGAGCTCAGGATTCATCCATAAAGGCTGTCTTTATTAGCAACAATTTCACATATAAACCTTTGATCTGTTTGTAACAGCTGACCTGTGAGGATGTGAAGCAAAAATGAAAAATTTATTACTATCAAATCCTGGCTGATCCTTTTATTCAAGCAACCATGGCACTGTGCGTAAAAGCGCACAGACCTTTTCTGATTTTGGAGACACATGTATAATGTGAGCTGCTATCAGAAGATGCTGGAGCCAGCTACAACACACAGCCAAATGTGAGCATCAAGCTACACAGATGCTTTCTGCAGAAAATTTGTGCTCTCTCTGCAGTGTCCATTTTGAACCAGTCTGTGTTCTGAAATATGGAGAGAAGACTGAAACTGGGAAAAGATCTGCTACAAGACCGTATGTTATTTATAATGAGGGGTCACTGGAGGATTTTTGAGCGTTCTGAAATAAAAGGCTCTGACCCTCCCTCAACCAAAATGTATTTTATCTTGACCCTCCCCAAGTGATTGGGGAAAAAAGGTTGACCCTCCCCAACCAAACGTTTAACAGCCAATACTTTTTGCGGGTGAAAGAGTGTTACCATAATATTTTTTGTTCACTTTGATCTTTGGTTTGTGTACACATACTTACAATATACAGCAGCTTTGCAAACGATGACAATAAAACGTAACATTCCTGTATTATTGCCTTCATATCTTAATCATCCATAACACTCATACATGTGACCCACCGCTGTGTATTTGGATGACAGATATTCATTTCAACGACTAGATTTTGCCATCTGTCTATCTGAGTTTGGCTCCTGGCAGCTTGCGTACCAGCACAGAGCTGCTGTGCAATCGGAGATGTTTCATAGCAGTGCAACAACATCAGAGGCATCACTTCGTCCACTCGTGATGAATTTTAGAATTAGAACTTTTAGAACTACCAAACAGTCTGGCCAAGAGAGGAGTCATTGGAGGAACTCACTATGCTTTTATGAATTCTGGTGAGAAAACTATTCAAAATTTGATCGATTCAAATTTGTATGACCCTCTCTGGGATTCAAATGAAAAGCAGTGTACCCTCCTTCCGACTCAAATTAAAAAAGCATGACCCTCCCCCATTTTCCTCCCCTTTACCCCTCCCATAAATAATGAAAGGTCCCTAACTCGGTTTAATGCAAAAGGAGGGCAAACTGCTCTCAGCTACCAAAATTTGTGGGTGTGTTAGCGCCGGCATCTTTTGTGGACAGGGTGCTAATCAGGGCAGATTGTGTGTGCTAATTCTGCACAAATCATGGCACTATCAGCAGGTGCAATCCATTCTTTGTGGATCTGGCCCTCAGTTTTCTGTATTAGCTGACGGTTCGACCATTTGTCTCATGAAGATTTAATTTTTGTGGATACAACAAGACTTCACAGAGACTTCATCATCAACTCCTCGAAAAGTATTTCATTGTCCTTATCTCCTCCAGCTTGCCTTAGCATAAATGCGTTAGAAAGTAAAAGGCAATTTTTTTTTGTAATCAGAGGGTAATCAGAATGCTGCTGAAGCAAAGAGTCCTGTCTGTCCATCTGGCTTATACAACTGGATTAGCCATTGCTTACAGTTGGGGGAGGGGGGCTAGAAACAAAAACAAAAGACAGTTCCAAAGACTGTGAGATGGAATGAAAGTAGAGGAAGAGAGAAGGCTTCGAAATATTTAAACTATTTAAATGTCTTTTTTATTTAAAGACAATATCCAGAGTTCTGTTCTATTACCGATGTTGTACCCTTTTTAATCCTTTCGTATCACTATCTGCAATGGGAAATTATTTGACAAGACTAAAGCTCCATTTAACATTATAGGGGGAGATGAGAGTTAAATACTCTCTGTGTTCTGTGATTTAACTCATTGTTGCAGATTGCATTAGCATCAGGAAATTACTGGATGTGGTCAGTAGTAGACACAAGCAGTTAGCAGAACAGACCAGAACACAGAGCCAAATAAATAGATAAATGAAAAAATAAAAATCCTCCCTCGAAAAAGTCATAACTCAAATCTTAACATGAAGACGTGAAACACACTCTCATGACACTGTGATTCAGCACCACTTACACAATCCGAGGATGTCATCATCTTAGCTTTAGAACTTGAGAAATTATCAGATTTTAGTGAAGTTTACTTCAGTATTGAAGTATTCCAGTAATAGTCGTCTGGATATTCATGGTACACTGCAAAAAGGAAGTACAGCTACTTGGGTATATTTTTATTGGTGCTAGTTTTAAAAAATAAGACCGAATGTGCCCTAAAAAAGGACAGGGCTCTGAAAAGAATACCAGATCCACTAGTATAACAACATTATTGGATTATCATAAAGAATTATTTATTAGCACTAAAACAGCCAATTTGATGAGCTTGTACTGGGTCTTGCTACAATGATGACTGTTGGTTTGTTGTCACATGGCTTCTTAAATAGAGTCGTGCTGCATGTTGGTTTTAAAGTCCCTACGAGGATCATTTAACTGGCTATTAAGCAATGTAAATTGAATTCTGCTGCCTTTTGTCTTCCCTACGTGAGACCATCTGTGAGGAGACTGGAGATCACTGTCCTGTTTTTTAAAATGCCTTTGCCTGGTCAGTCAGTGGAAACACTTTGCGGCACACAGAGCGAAAGAGACGATTTGTTGTTTATGAGCGTAATTGATCTGCTGTTCTCTTTTTTATTGTATGCGTTTGGAAGCAGGAGGAGATTTTTATTTAGATAATTTCAGTGTTTGGTGTTCACGGTCATACCGGTGTTGTGTAAACAAGGAGCGTCTTTCTTTCAAAACTCATCACTACACTAAAAGAAACTTCAGTTACACTTTCTATTAAACTTGAGCCTATACTGCATTATAACACATTATGAACACACTTACAATGCATTATAGGTGGTTATGCTTAGGA
>JAQFJA010000003.1:10578459-10593931 GCA_029874485.1 Naso brachycentron
CCAATGTAGACCTGTGGAAAAGAACAAACCAGGATTCCTGTGACTTAGAAATTCTAAGGAGAAAGTGGAGTTGAATTGGACACACCCTCAGAAGACCTGCCACAAACATTACCCGACAAGCCCTTAAATGGAACCCACAAGGAACAAGGGAAAGAAGTAGCCCCAAGAAAAACTGGAGAAAAAATGAGACAGAAATGTTTAGGAGTGGGCTCAACTGGGGAGATCTAAAAAGAACTGCCAACAACCAAGTGAAATGGAAGACATTTGTCAATGGCCTGTGCTCCTTTCAGTAGCAAAGGGCTTACATAAGTAAAAGTAAAGTACTTCAACGGGGTGTTTAATTGTCAAAAAAACAACCTCACCTTAAAATTTGACTTAGGATACAAGGAAGGATAAGGCACCCTTCCGATATTTCAACAAGACATGTAGCTTTTGGGAACATTTCAATGAGATATTGAATAAAGAGTCAGATTACGGTATCTTCATTAGAGGGAAAGAAGAACATATTTAACTTAACTTTAAATCAACTGCCTGACTTGTTTAATAAAAAGGGGCACAGCCCTTACGAACATATTAAGTGACACATATATATAGTGAATTTTGTCCGGCATGCTAATCTAAACATTTGTCACTATGATCGTTCTGTTTCATACTTGATGATCCAGGGGTTGACTCTCTCCATAGGGGTGAGAGTACAGAAGCAGGAAGTCACATTTTCCATCTCATGCTATGCAGTTAAAAAGTCAAAACTTAATGCAAGATTTAAGATTAAGAAGACAGTCAAAAATGTCACAGTACAAGTACATGTAAAGTTTCAAAACTCTGGGAAAGGTAAACAAATGAAGATAGTTCTTTAAAACCTAGAGTAATATACGTATTAATGCTATCATTCATTGGTCTGACTGCTATCTCAAAGTCAAGGATAGACTTTCAGGTCTTTGTTGAAAGATGTTAGTCAACATACCTGTCTCTGTCTCAACCATTTTCCTTTGCACTAAACTTAAGTATTCTTCTCTTCAGCAATAAACAGCAAGACCATTTCTACTGCAAACTCTCTGCTCATCACAGCCACCACTCTGTCACATTCAGTGAACGAAACTAAACACAGAAATAATGAATAGTTTCTTTTTTAAACTCACCAAACAATGTTCAAGCAAAGAAGGAAAAGCTTGAACATAGACAGATGAGAGTAGCAGAAGTTACGGATGGAGGTGAACAGCCTTCATTGCCTGCATGACAGCCATTGTTGATATATGTTGTCATAGCGCCATAAAAGGGGTAACAGTTAGTCTGTCCACCAGGGTGTTACATGCGATTGGAGATGCGTTATAAATACACCTGTCTGGTGCAGAGTTATTATACCTTTGGGGGGGGGTATTGATTGTACCTTTTCCCACTGAAGACAAAAGCCAAATGTTAGAAGGTGTTAGTGGATTTTTTGACCAGTGTGAAAAGGGTATATTGCTTTCTTACAGGTCTCTCTAAAGAGTCAATCAGACAGCAGCAGATCATTCAGAAGGCTGAAAGAGCAGGAGAACTCAAGCCCTTATATCTTTACCTTGGTTTCCTGTTTGTCAAATAACTTACTTTAAAGTATTGCTATTGGTCTCGAAGTTATATTACTGGTCTTCCGCTCATTTATTAACCGTCCAGACCTTTTAGACTGTCTGGGACAAGTCTGTTTACTGTCCAGACACATTAGGCATCGCATATTTAGAACATCTTACAAATGTCAGATCTGCTCAAACTCCATATTTTTTTAAATCAGTTCATAAAACTTTTCTCTTTGCCACAGCCTTATATTGAATTCAATTGGGTGTGACTCAAATATTTCTTACACTTAGGCTTAGTACTGTAATCCTTCCTCTTTTATTTTTCTGTCATATACTATTGAAGCTTCTGTGTTTTGTTTATTTAGCCTCTTTTATTTTAATTTACTTAATGAATCCTATTTGTTCCTCTAGATTTTACTTTCTGTTTCTTTTTTAATGCCTCTGCTCTCTCTCCCATGCCTTTTGCTTCCTATATGATGAAAGCACCTTTTGAATTGTCCTGTTGTTTTAAAGGTGTATTGAAAACAAACTTGTCTTGCCTTTCCTTTAATGTCAGAGCCTAAATCAATATATAGACTGAGCGCTGACTGGTGGTATATCTCAAAGTTCCTTGTTTGCTTTGTTTTAAATGGTCACAGCTTTTCAACAAGAAGTAAGCTTTCTTTTTCTGGGTGAATTGCATGAGGTTTTCACTCATGAAGCTTTTTGTTTGGAATTACAATGTGTGTTCTTTCTACCACGCCGGCCGTAAAAGCCCTGCACAGTGTGTGCTCATACAGCAAGTAGGAAGAAGTGGCTCTCTGGTTTTATACAATAATATATGAGTTTTTTTGTTTATTTCTTAGTAACAACACTGGAGTACGACAGTGACAACAAAATTCACATACAAGTGTAATATCCTTAATAAAGCCTTCATGTATTCAGCACGTCATAGTGCCCAAATTTCACAATTATTATTATTATTATTATTATTTTAAATGTTTGTGATCACTTCTTGTCAGATTAATTAAAATCAATTCATTTATTTTGACAGTGGAAAAGTGAATATGTCATGATTTGGATTTTGAGTTGTCATCTCCTGTTTTATTTTGTAGTTTCTCTCTTCCTGTGCCTAGTTTCGTTCCCCTTTCTGTCCTGCCTCTCCCTTGTAAGTCTGTGCTTTCTCTAAGTTGTCGGTTCATCCGTTTGGCTCCCGGGTCCTGCATCTTTGTTGCAGTTCTGTGCTCCTCATGTAAACCCAGTTCATTATTTAGTTCAGTTTTTACATTTTCTTCTCAGTTTTTGGATTTCCCTTTGCTTATTTTATTAAAGCTCACTCTTTGTTTCAATTACTGTCCATGTTGGGGGTTTTGCTTTTGGGTCTTTTTTGCACAAACCTGACCCAGTACTGTGAGTTTTGCAATTGTTACAATTTGGATCCTGCAGAGACACCAAACTTCTTTTTGGGCCTCAAGCTGAAAAAAGTTTAAGAGCCCCTGCTGTAAAGAAACAAATATGCAAATTGCTAGTAAGTTTCTAGTTGCAGCTTCTATGAGCAGGATTTTCCCGACAGTTTCTTTCATGTTGCTGCCACATGCTTAGGCTCTATACAACCGTGATCAAATTAGCACATCAGAAACTTTCTTTAGGGTGTTGGAAAGCTCAATAAACCATTCCTGGGTGTATTTACCATACTGTTATTGATTGTAGGCTTCAGTGAGTCAAGAGAACCAATTTCACATGCAGATGCTTCTAAGGAGATAACTACTGAATCAGTGTCTATCATACAGAAGATAAAAGCAAAACAGACACTAAATAAGCACACCGTATTAGCTGTGGTGCAGCTCTCATTTATTATTCACTAGATCCCAAATATGAACGCTATCACCTCACTTGAATAACAAGAATTTAAGGCCTTCCTTTGCTGTGAGAAGATTGTTTTTGTATTAAAATCTCAGCCTGCATTTCAGCCCCCATAAGTTTTCATTTAATTCAAGGCAGGCTTTTTGATGGTGTCAAATCAGTCTCAGTAAGTCTTATTATTTCAATTACAAGCAGTCTGCTAATGGTTTAAAACTGCTGGGGTGCAATACTATGAAATTAAGCGCACAAACACGTTGGATACACTAAGTTTCACATTTCCTGTCAGTAGAGCACCTTTTATAGAAAGATGACAAATGATTATCTGTAGTTATAACACTGCGAATAAAAATGTTTGAGACTTTCCTCTTTGACATAGTGTCAAATGATGCAATGATGAATCTCTTACAACCTGCATTCATCCTAGGGTCATGCCTGTTAGCGCCTAATAAATTGCCTTGTCCTCAACAGTCTATTGTGGTTGCTTTAAAGGGATAGTTCACCCAAAACTGAAAATTCAGTCATCATCTAGTCACCCTCATGGTGACTGAATGGCAGGTGAAGTTTTTTAGTCCACAAAACACTGCTGGAGTTTCACAGGAAAAAGGTGTCGCAGTAATCTCCCAAACAATTAGAACAAATGGTGACCAAGTTTCAAACATTAAAAAAATATATATATAAAATAAAATGCCTCCATGCAGCTCATCTGAAATAATCCAAGTGTCCTGAAGCCCCAACATGCTAAGTTGTTTTAAAAAACATTGCAGATGTTGTGTGGTGTTCACGCATGTTTGTATGAGCAAACATACATGAACATGACTCCCTTCTTAAAAGCTACAGACGTCAGTGGCGTTTTGTCAAAACAACATAGCATGTCGAGGCTTTAGGACACTTGGATTACTTCAGACAAGCAGTTTGGAGGCATTTTACTGTTTTTTTATGTTTGAAACCTGCCTACCATTCACCTCAGTTGTTTGGGAGATTACTACAACCCCTGTCTCCTGTTAAACTCCAGCAGCGTTTTGTGGACTAAAAAAATTCACCCAGCCTTTGATCGGCATGAGGGTGAGTAGATCAAGACAGAATTTTCATTTTTGGGTGAACTATTCCTTTAAGGTTGTATTTTCTCTCTCTGTTAGCATCTGAGCAAAATTAAGTTGAGGGTCAAAGTATAAACTCAACCCAACCAGTGCTGTCAGATAGCTGCCCACCTTGAGTCTGGATCTGGCCGAGGTTTCTCCCTGTTAAAAGGAAGTTGTCGTGGGAACTGCTTTCAGTTGTTGGGTTTTAATAAATTTGATATAATTTAACTAGAGTGTGGTGCAGTCTAGATCTACTCTATTTGTAAAGTGTCTTGAGACAACTTTGTTGTGATTTGGCACTATATAAATAAAAATGACTTGTCTTTACATAAATTCTTATGACCTAATAAAGTAGATGTTTTGTCTTGCATTAGGTCTTGTGTTAAAACTTTACTTTGCATCTCCACGGTCGTAGCAGACTGTTACAAAAAGATTAAATCCATGGGGGGGTTACTACAGCCAGTTGCTGGGCGAAGCAGCCCAAACTCAGGCTTCACTTTGGTTGCAGCTATGAAAGAAAACTTTGAAGGCAGCTTCTTTCTTCAAAGCTGCCAACTGCGAGCTAATGTCGCATAGCAAACCTCAAGCCACATGGCATTGTGCCTTACTCATCTTCTCAGCCAATAATTGTCTTGTTTTCCACACTTAGTTCACAACCAGTGTGTCTTTTTTTGTATTTTTGTGAGCAATGTATCAATTATTTCACTGTAGACTTTAACTCTTTGTGTTACTTTAAAGGTTGGAATTTTTTTGGTATTAGGACGTGATGGTGTTCACCTGTGTACTCAAGCAATTTTGTGCCCAAACTTGGCTTTCTGTCCGAAAAATGACACAAAAAATAAACCAACTGTTCAGCTGTAAGGCAGCAGGACACAGTTTTACATGCATGGTAATAACTTTGTAAGCATGTTCTGTTCATCACAGTATTTGCAGTGAAAAGACGCAATTTGCATCCCTTTCACCAAGTGAGAACACAGCTTGTCGTTGGCTGAGGAGATGTGAAAGGCACGGTGCCACACGGCTTGCACTTGGCTAAGTGAGCAGTGTCAGACCACTGTGGTTTTGGAGGAGGCAGCTGTCATCCAGTCACTCCAGATGTTCAGGCACTCTAGCTCAGTCTGAATAAAAGAAATTTAAATATGAATTGGGCTGTAATTTTCAGTAAGTTGGTTAATTTCAATAATTGCCACATTCAGTTTCAAGTATTTGCTTTCAAATTCAGATGGCTGTATTGAAGATTTGAATTCAGCTGTTCAGTATAAGCTTGATAAATTCATATTTATTCATTTCAGATTCATTCTTTGCTCACACTGATCTCTGTTCATATCAAATAAAGTGTCAAATCATATTTTATCATATAAACAGACAGCATATTATTTAAACAGACAGCTGTTTAATACAGGAGGGCATTGTATGACCACTCAGCTGAGAAAATTCATCTACATACACAGCAGTAGCCAGGATACATTTCAATATAAATGCAGTGTAACTTTGAGAATTTTACAGTGTCTGTTATGTCCTAAGTTGTTTAAAAATCCAATAAAATTTAATTGCAGTTGTTAAATTCACTCTGTTATCACCCTGGATAAATTAGTTCCATCCACTGTCATATATTTTTATGTACAAATGCACTTGTAATTTTTGACTTATAAACCAGTTGCTTTTTAAGGGTGGATTGTCAATTTACTTTTGAGGCATTTTAGAATTAAAGGATATAGGAGAAGTAACAAGAAATCCAAGTCTATCCAGAACATTTATGGGTTGTGTCAAAAAAATTATGTTAAAATTACAATGTAAATTCCTAACAATCTTATTCTCAAATTTGACCCCTTTAGGAGATATCTCTAAGTTGCCTTTAAAAAATTTAATATTTAAACATTAACCCATTTTTAGCATTTAAACACATTAATGCTGCTGCTGTGTGTAGCACTTATTCACTGTGCGACCGACAGAGTGCATGGCTTGTTTTTTAAATCAAACTTTTTTCTGGCATAGAAACATTTACCCTCAACCTGCATTGCACTTCATATTTTTCCTACAATACCATTTGGCAGCCTCCAGAAACTATATGGCATTCGACCATAGGTTATCTGTGTGGGCGGCATAACAGTGATTCTGTAAGAGAGAGCCAGAATGACTCCAGTGAGGGAAGTGAGGCTGCTCTGAAATAAAACACACCATGACTTGTGGCTACATTATGGTTTACTGTGTGTGGCTTCTGTCTAGATTAACAATCTCTTCCATCTCAACAAAAGATTCCTGCCTGCATGATTGCAGAACATTGGTGCATTGAAAATGGGCATTTGTTCATTCCTTTTATTCAGGTTTTCATGGCTTCTACAAAAAATGAAAAGATTTTTTTTTACCCTCAGCTCTGTTGTACACAGACGATACCTTACAAAATACAATTTCACAACAAAACAGATTCTTTATATTTATGCTATTCAGGCAGGAACTGCGTCAAGTATACTTTGTGAATGCTACTGTAACAACAGAAGACTATGTTTCAGTGCATTATACATTATACTGTATATTTGTATAATGATGAGTGAATCATGAGCTAAAAGTATCCACTCAGCAGGTCATCTGTCAGGGTTGCTGACAGTACCAGCTGGCCTGTTCTGGCTGCCAGGGGTACAGGCAGGTTAGAGGGTGGGCCTCCCACAATCATGGCTCTCCTTTCTATATCAGGGGCAGGAAACGCAGCCAAGCCTCAAGTTGTGGCGTGCCGTCCTCCAGAACAACGGCATAATTGGTCCGAAAAAACAACAGAAGGAAAGGAGGAGCAGATTGCCCACGCAGCCATTCATGTCCAGCACATTACTGCAGGTCCCTGAGTTCAAACTGGGTCGAGGATGAAATGACAGAATCACCAAGGCTATGAGATCAAAGGTGTGCAAGTGTGTGTATTTGTGTGTGTGCGTATCAGCTGGTAAAAGGTATTTTGTGGCAAAATGATGAAAGTGTGGAGATGATAATAAATTGAAAGCCTCCTGGACATTACTGGCAGGCAGAAGATGAGTGTGTTTATGGATGTTACCTGATTGGCTAGCTGTGAATATGTCCCCAAATAGTCACTGATATCAGCATTTGTGGCACAGCAGGACAGAGAGAAAAGTGCATCACCGAAACAAAGTTCAATGTTAGAGAGAGAAACAAGCGAAAGGGAAAGAAAATACAAGTGAAAATATTTCACTTGTCATTTCCGTAATTTTTAAAAATTCATATCTGCACTGTTGTAACATGTGAGCAGAAGCTGAGGTTATGCAGGGGACAAAGTTTTTCCCTTTCCCAGTGAGATCAAACTAAAACCAGCACTCAGCAAAGGTTCACCCTTTGCCACTTATCTTTTCAGGAACACTTTTTCTCTCTTTGGCAGTGATGATTAAAACATTAACTAATAGTAAATCACATAAAAACTACTTTTGAAATCCTTTGCTTTCTTTGATATACAGTTAAGCGATCACAACCATGAGCATATCTTGACTATGATTAATTTAGTCCTAACCCATAAAAATAATCCTAGATTTTGAATTTACATGCTACATATGTAATTTATTTATTCATTTATTCATTCATTCTTTATTTAGTTACTTACTTGTTCATTTATTTATTTATTAATGAATCAGTTTCGGATACCATCGACTGCATTCGCCGTCTGACTTCTGGCAGACAGCGATACAGCCCCTGGGGGCAAGCCCCATTCTGCTTGGGCTTCCGTTGGAGGAGGCGACTTCCGACTTCCTTCTCCGTGTGCCGTTCGCTGTTTACAGTCCGACTGTTTACAGTCTGACGTGAGAATGCAGCTGGAGTTGAGAGACCACATCTACTAGTGGATCTTTTCACAAGTAACCCGTTTACACGCCGTTAACAGGTAACAGTCTGCCGTTAATTACGCAGACTACAAAAGACTACAACCGGAAACCAGGGCTTTTCCAGTACCAAGACCACCCTACCTTGCCTACAGACTCTACATTCAGTGAATGTAGAGTCTGTTTATAGAAACTAGAACATCAGCAACTGATGGTTACACAAACAGCAGCAGCGTGACCCCTGAGGCAAAACAACTCTGACCTCACTTTCAAACTATGTTTGAACTACAGACTACCAAAGTCCGAGGATTTATTATCCTATATATTGTCCCATATAGTGTTTCTTGTGACTGGATTTGCCTTAGTTAATGTTATTTTGTAATAACTTAAAGGGATCACGTTTGGCAAAGCCTGAATTTGTACATTGTTATTTTATAATTTGTCTATTTGATTATGTTCATGCTCTGATTATTGAAACAATAAATCAGAGGTTACTCAGCAGTTACTCAGTACTTGAATAGATTTTTTCACAAAATACTGTCTTACTCTTACTCAGTATTTGGATAACTACTTTTTACTTCTACTGAAGTCAAACTATTCTAAAGTAACAGCACTCTCACTTTCTTACATTTTTGGCTACCCACCTCTGTATGCTTGGCGTTGAAAAAAGACCTTTGTCTCTGAACAAATCATATTTTTGCCTCTTTACTGCCAACTGACATGTTTCTTTTCAGCTTACAGATTACTTCTAAGATTTCCTGTCATTTCACCAATTTATTTATATATTTGTTTTGGTATTTTAATGACTTTCTTTGAGTGGATCTATGAAATGTCAAAGTTCTGGGACACATCTAGCAGAACCACAATACACAGCATATTATAAGACAGGACTTGAGCCATTATAGAAAAAAAAAAAATCAAGTTTCAAGTTCTGACCTTGTAAAATGCTTTAACAATGAGGTCAATTAAACAGGGGAAAGCAAACGGAGCACATCCGCACACCTTGAACATTTGATTATGAAGCCTCTGCAGTGAAAGACCTTCAGCTCAGCTATATAAAAACACTATTAACACATCTTTGAAATGAAAATGTCCAAACGCTGGGTCATTTTAATCATCAGAATCCAGAGACCTGAAAGACTTGCAGCTGACTCACAATCTGCAGCAAAAGACTTCCGGTGCGGGATTAATCAGCCGCGGCTTTTCCTCTGAGCCTAGGCAGTGATTCTCCAACAACACTTCATTATCATGTCCAAAACCTGACCTGATGAAGCAGGTTTCTTATCAAAGGCAAAAACGTACCTGGGATGCTTCAGTCTCCGTGGGCAACATGTTATATAACTGTGAGAATAAAGCCGTTTAAGGATGTATTTGTTATTTTTTAATCAAGAGAAAACTCCTGGTAACAAAAAGAAATCCTCCAGCAGCAGCATATTATGAAATACTCAGAGGAAAATTTAGAACCAGGACAACAAATTAGTTTATAACACCTTTGGGAGCAGTAGCAGAAGGTGTAGATCAACAAGGAAGAGAAGCTCTTTCTTTGGCTCTTAGACTGATTAATAATCGCAGAATACTTAAAATCTGGAAGGGTTTAGGAGGGCAATAAATCACAGATTTTACTGTGGGTCTTAAATCAAGAGAGGCAATTCTGGGCTCAAATAATTTATAGAATATTGCTATCATTATTTTTGAACAGTTTCTATTTTTCCCCAAAGCCCTTTTGTGGAGAGCAGAGTTATCTGCTTACAGTTGCTGGAGAGCACAATAAAGAATCTCAGGTGTTGGATTTAGAGAAACAGCAGAAGCTGCCTGCTGCTTCAGATAAGGAGATGCTTTTAAAAAATATCCTGAAAGACAATTTAAATAATTATGCCAGTTTTCTCATTATTACACTCTGCTATTTAATGACCTCAGCTTCAACAAAGTCACAGCATCTGTGTGCATAAAACAGATAAACTGCAGGTCTCAGAGGAGTGAAATTACATTAGAAAAACATCTTCTCTAATGTGACCAATTTTATCTGCATAAAAGTCACATCAATGTCTGTGTATGTTGAAGATATATTGAAGTAAAAACCAAAAATAAACAGAAAAGAGGAAAAAAATACAAAGAAAATGAAAGACAACAAACCTAAAGCAAACCAAAAAACCCCCCATCAATAACACAAAGAGGTTACATGTTAAAAAGGAATATTTTAATGCTTCCTCTCCTCCACTACTAACTAATAATCTTAATATCTCTTATTCATCTGTTAACTCACTTGTTGACATATGATCTTTAGTATATATACATACATATAAATACATGCATAGCCTACACTTAAAACCTTCTTAAAGAAAATAAACTTTATTAGAGAAAGAGAAAGACAGGGAAGAAAAAAAAGACACCAGAATAAGAACAGACAAGACCAAGAAGAAAAAAATGAAATGCAGAAAAAAGGAAGATGGCCAAAAAAAAAAAGAAAAGATAAAATATCAGAAAAGGGAAAAAAAATCAAAACAAAATAAAATCAAAAAAGAAAAGGGAAGACAAGTAAAATGTTAAGAAAAGAAAGTTTGCAAAAGATAAGACACCAGAAGAAGAGAACAGAATAAAAGATACAAAAGGAAAAGAAGATAAGGGGAAAAAAACTAAGGAAAAGAAAAACAAAATGAAAGAGGAGAAAAGAAAAGAAAAAAGAAAAGAGAAGAAAACAAAAGAAAATGGCAGAAAAGAAAAGAAAAGCTTGGTGAAGTGTGTGAACAGCAGGACAGCACCGTGGCTCTGACATCACTTTCAGATGGTGTGCCAGCTCTGCTGTCATGCACAGATTTCTGTCTGGCCCTGGAGCTCAAACATCACATGTGTAGATGCGGAGACCCTGTGGCCTGTGGGTAAATTCACTGCAAGACCAGACTGCACGTTAATATCCACAACACATCGAGTCATATCTGCTCTCTCTTCTCTGCAGGGGAAAAAAAAGATTGTTGACTCTTCATTTCTGAGTCTGAATTGGTGTTTTTTTTCTTCTTTACTATATGAGTTTAAGTGCTGTATGCTATTAACTGTTACAAGCTTGTTTAAAAAAGTGTAAACACATGATTAGATTTCAAGGTCTTCATGGTAAATCACTTATGGGCTTAGAAAAATAATAGAACTGATAAAAGTTTCCATATTGTAGATTCTGACCAGAGACATAACTTTCTCAGTTTTCTGGTATTTGCTGAATAAAAGAAATGATGGATGAGGTTTTCTGTCTTTTTTCAGTGGTGGCAGTAAAAGTAATGCTTCTTGGCGAGCGACTCCGCCTTCTGTCTTTAAACACGCTGGCATCACAAATTCAACCGCCCAAAATAACCACACATTTAACAGGCTTGGGACATTGCATTCAGCTGACTGTAATAACAAGCAAATAAAACATAATAACTGACGAAAAGCATTTCTGCCTATTTTCTCTTCTTTGCTACTCAATCTGTCCGTTTCCTGTTTTCCACCTCTTTTTCCCGTACAGTTTCTCCAACTCTCTTTCTCTCTTCTCAATAACTTTAAAGTCAATACGAGGAACTTTTAACTGGTTTGTGAAGAAGTCTAAATTTAATACTGATGCCTCACATCTTACCTACGTTGGCAAATGAGTCCATCAGTGAGACTGGAGATCACTATCTTGTCTTTTACAATGCCTTTATCTGGTCTGCTCAGTCAGCGGAAACGCTACGAAACGCTTTACGGCACACAGGCTGGAAGAGACGATTTGTTTTTTATGAGCATTATTAATTCGCTGTTCTCTTTTTTACTATTTATAGTTGGAAGATGAAGGGTTTTTTTTTCTTTTCTTTTTTTAAAAATAATTTCATTACTTTGTGTTTATGGCAGAACTGGTGTTGTGGAAATAAGTGCCGTGTTTCTTTCGCTCTCTTCCGAAACAAATGCTCGCACTAGACAAGATCTTTACAACAATAAGCAGTACCGCTTTTGTCCACACGCACTGCTGCAGTCAACACAAAATGAGAGTTCCTTCGAGAGGCTTTAAAGGATTAAACCGTCTATTTTTGACGTCTCTCCATTTGCAGAGATCACCCCATCTTCTATAAGTGATGATGTTAAAATTCAAATGTGTTTACTTTTGTAGATCTCAGACTGCATTTTTAAACCCCATTCAACGCCATTCATGTTGAAACAAGGTATAGAAACACGTGGATGTTGCTAAGTATTGGTAATTCACCCTTTTAAAGAGAACATCTGTGTTTACTTGGTCAAAAATCGTTGATCGAGAGGGAGAGGGGGGAGCTGGGAGGTGTTGAGAATAAAGTTATTACGCTGAGAAAAATGGCTATAATTACTGGTGAGCCTTTCGAGCTGCAATATTAAAGTGAAGAAGGATTTTGACACAAACTTCTTTTTAACAAAAGTTGTCTCACATTTTGTGGTACTTTTTATAAAGTGTATCAAATATGAACAAAATGTAAACAAATGCGAAATCTCATAGATAAAGTTATTTTGGGAAAAATCTGTGGGGTTTATGTAACCCATGTGGTCGATGCTGACAGAGGACAATGACATGTAGTAACACTGGTATTGTCCTTTAATGGTCCGTCTGTCTCCCTTCATTGCCCCGTGCCCTCTTGTCTCTACCACCCATTCACAAAGACCCTGCATGTCCGGGCTCGGGGGTGTCCTCTTTGTCATTGGCAGCAATGACCTCCTCATCCTCTCCTGGCACAGGGTCAATTATTCACTGCTCGGAAACTACACCTGTGTCCCTCGTGAATCTCCCCGACAACCGGCCGCCGGAAAAAATGAGTCTATTACCATGGTGGTGCCAGGTGATGGATTTCATGTTCGCTAGCGGAGTGCAGGTAAAAACCCGGGGAAGCCACTGAAGGTGACCTTCACAGCTAAGGCATCTTTACCGGTCGTGCGTGCAAACACACAGACTCCCATGAGAAGCTATCAAAGGAGTGAATGGAGCATTGCTTTCCATGTGAGACTTGTTTGTTTGTGGTGGGTTATTGTTGTGTGTGCTGTAAAACCTGAGCGACCTTGAGCTTGCGAATTTCTCCGTAAGATGCTCTCTAGTGGGCCATAATGCCAGTGTAATATCTACTGGACCAGTAAAAACACTGTTCACTTTTTGCGTGAGACACACTTGAACTGTGACATAATAAAACATTTTTCCTAAAATCTTTGTATAATTTTATGACGCCTTTTTACTTCAACTGTGCAGTATGATTCAGATTGATATGATAAAAACTTTACAATCATCATAAAAAAATGATGGGGAATGGTTTAAATTTATTTTTAAAGCTGGGGTCTGCGAGCAGTAAAGTATCTTCACCTTTCACAACACATTCGCTGCGGCCACTAGTAAGGTGGCATCTGCAGCGCTCAAGGCAGGATGGCAGCCATGCAGGATAGCGCCCAAACCAAGCTGTCAGGCCTGCTGTCTGCTAATCCATTCCAGTGTGGCAGCACAGTCGGTGAACCCCATGCGAGCAGCACTTCAGGTCAACAGATATGGTCAATACATGTGGTCAGAACATGTGGTCGGGACAACAGTTCTGTTGGACCATGACTAACTGACTCTGTGATAGGCTCGCTTTGGTGTGTGTTTCTCTTCTGTTTGTCTGTAGCTGCATGTCCTCATGTGTGCGTTTGAGGCTGTATATTCTTTTGTTGTTGTGCATTAATGCATGCTCATTGTATGCAGCATGTGGCCAGGAGACTTGGCTGCATGGATGGGAGACATGTAGAGGGCGACAGGCAGGTTTTTGGAGCAGCTTCACCTCTCTGCAACTTTGGACCGTTGACGTGTCTGTCTTAATACCAGCGTGTGTCAGCTGTCCTCAGCATGCAGAAGCAGTGGAGTGTACAACTCCAGTCTGCTGCCTTGAGGCCTCACGCGTTTCCCAGTAGCTCCCGGGTCCTGCCAACCAGGCTAGACATGGCACAAGGCGGAGGATGAGCACCGCACGGCACAGGCCCAGTCACCCGCCTCTTGTTTTTGTTCAAGAACTAAACCTGCTCTTGCTTCTGCTTAAAATTTAGGCTATTTACTGTAGATGATATCGCTATTTTCTTTTCTCCTCTTTCTTTTTTTAATAGTCTGTTTATTCAAGTTTTTTCTTCAAAGAAAAACACAAGCAGGACAATGCAACAACCAAACATCAACAATAAAAAGCAGCGTCCGCACTATTTTCTTAAAGGACCATGCCAGTCTGTTTCTGACTTTTCACCATTGGCAGAGATCTAGAGGATGACATTTGTCGGGACATTCAGTGGGTCACGTGATTCCCGTGGGATTCCCACGGGATGGGAGTCAAAGTTTTATTAATCCCATGATTGGGACGGGACGGGAATAAAAATCAACGGGAGCGGGCAGGAGCGGGAACGCCATTAATAGATGATGATTTTCAGCCATGTTAAAAAACCAAAAAGACAGATGCGTCCATTTTTGTAGTCATCTTTCAGTGAGCCAAAACTATTTTGACTTGTGTTAGCAAGTCAAAAGAACTACACATCCGACAGTGCTTTGACTTCCAGGCCGGTCACTACCGGAAGTTAAATGCGGAGCAGGCACAGGGGACACACAATAACAACAATGGAGGGAGGTGGAGGAGATGAAGCCTTGAAGCGTGAGTAATCTAAAAGGAAAACAAAATCCATTGACTTTCCTAATGACTAACTTATTAATTAAAAAAAAAAAAAAAAACGGGAGTGGGATGGGGAGAGGGGAGCTGGGAGCCGCTACGATGAATGTTACTACGCCTGAAAAAATAGTTCCTTACATGTGTTAGCTTCGTAGCTCAATTATTAGCCTGAAGAAGGATTTTAACACAGACATTTTTATTAACAAACGCTATCACACATTCTTAGGTACTTTCTGTAATGTTTATTGAATATGGACAAATTGTAAACAAACATGATATCTCATAAAGTAAAAGCGTGGGGTTTATGTAACCTATATGGCTGATGTTGACATGTCAGTGACATGAAGTGACACTGGTATGTTCCTTTAATTACATCATTGCATTTTTTAAGAAATTGTTCAATATTATAATAGTTTTTATAGAGCCATAAAATAATTAAGGAGCTGATTTTATGCTGTTGGGTCAAAACACAACAATTATTCCATGAAGTTTGGGACTTAATGTGGGAATGAGACCACAAAGTTATGGTAACTGCACATACTAGAGGTTAAGAAACA
>JAQFJA010000003.1:10601947-10612708 GCA_029874485.1 Naso brachycentron
AAATGAACGGCTCGTTATCAGACTTCAGCAGAGCTTGATAACGAGCTGATCATTTGAATCAGGGACACCTATAACAGAGCCGGAAGCCCCAAGAAACAGGACGGAAAAATCCTGTCCTAGAGTCATTTTTCTTTTCTCCGATTGTTAAAATGTATAGTCACATGGAATAGTTGTGCTCTCAGGTTGTGATTTTGCTGATGGATTGAATGAGCCTGAGCTGATATTGTCCTTTATGATCAGGCCGGAGGGCTGATTGCAACATGGCGGAGGATTAACTCACACTTGACTCTAGTCAAAATTGAATTGAAAATAGCTTATTTTACTTTTACAGTTTTATTGCTACGCTGTTGTAGACGGTTCGATTCAAGAAGGCCACTTACATGTGTGGGCAGGTTGCGTTCTCTCGAATGTGCAAAGCTTATTCAGCACATTTCAAAGAATGTTGTTTATCTTCCTTCAGTCTTCCATGGGTCTAGCTCTCTCAGTATCTTCTGTGCCAAAATCTCCTCAAATGAGGCATTTGATGTCATTTGTGGAGACATGGGCCTGCCTGCTCTGAACTACAACTTTACATGCCAGGCAACCAGGCGCCATGTTTGTATTGAGAGGAATTTGTGGCTCTGGTGAACCAAAACCCCCTTGTTATTGAAAAACTACATAATATTAAATATAAGGATTGTTCTGACGTGACAGTTAACATCCTTGAAGACCCGGCCAGTACTGTTTTTTTGTTTTTGGGGGTTTTTTTTGTTTTTACTACAGGCAGGGAATAATAGGAGCCCTGAGTCTTTCTACCTATCTATGCGGTATCAACCTCGGACTTTCAGTAGCCTACATTACAAAAACATTAGATACTTTAAAAAAACGCTGGGCAAAAGCTCTAAAATTGATTAAAAAAGCTAATATAACAACACAACATAACAATATCTATGTGATTACTTAGCAGCTCGCAGAAAAATACAGGTTATCAGCGCCACTCATCTGTCTGTAGACAAGTGGCGCAAACTACAGCTGTTGCTTGAGCCGCTGTCTCCAGATGCGACGGGTTTACCTCCCCGCCTTTTGCCTGTCAGGTTACTCGATGATAACGTGATGTTATTTCAACATCTATGTGATTATTTTACAGGAAGTAATGTTACCTGCCACTCTTGCTTGCACTGTTACTGTGCTTTCTGAGCACAATGAGTGAGCTTGCTCGTGATGCATTATGTCGTCAGTATAGCTGTCAATATAGTACGAACTGAGAAATACAGTATATTGCTTCAATTGCCTACCGTCGTCATTGACCGGACACCCACATGAACAGAGGTGGAGTTATCCTTTTGTGCTTTATGTCAACGTCAAGAATTTTTACATAAAATTAGGAAGATTTTTTAGCAGCTTATTAAACACGTGTCACAACATGTCTTAGAGACGTAAGGCTACAATTAGACGAGACAAAAAAAGGTAAACCCGCAATGGCAAAACATCAGCTACAGTGGAAACAACATGTTTGCCTCTCTGTTGACTTACTTATCTATCTTCTTTTCCGCTGATCTTTTTCATCTATGTCACATGCATCGCACACTATGTGCACACAGTGAGTGTATTAATATAAAACAACCATATGGAGCACAGAGTATGTACGTAGGAGACAGGTGTGAGTAGAAGCTGCATGTATGAAGAGGGGAGTGGTTGTAGAAGGTGGATGGTCTAGTGGGACGCTCTGTGCTTGTATCCTTCCCTGTTCCTCCATATCTCTTTCTCCTCCCAGTCCTCTCACTCCTTGTCTCAAATCTCTCCTATAATCTCTGTTCTTTTTTTCCCTGGCTTCTGTGCTCCACATTCTCATATCAACAGCTCCACCAACAGGTGGAGAAATGCCCACCTCATACTCACACTGTTTCTACCACTCCAAGGCAGTGAAATGCAACATCACGTATTTCTGTGGTCTGTGTGCTGAATTTCTTGCTGGCTGAGATCTGTTTCCATGTGAACTGTTCAGGTGGGAGGAAATTCTTTATTGCCATTCATTGCCACAGCAACAATGAATTGACAAAGTCACAGAATAAAACAATAAGGATATTTGTCATGTCGGCACAGAACTGATTTCATAATTGCTTGTGATATCTAGGAAATACTCAGTAAATCAGCCCCTGAAATGATCTGATAGACTTTTATATTGCCCTCGATCTTCAGTTCTGTATGGAGTCCTATATATTAAGCACACACACTGACACAATTAAACTTCCTAATCCATCCACTGGGAGGCAGCGATGAGGACACCTGCCTTTTTCTTATGCCTATAAATTCTTTAATTCTCTCTCAAGCATCTCAACTTAATAGGAAACATGCTTGAGGCGAGCTCTTGTCTGCGTTCAATAACAGCTTTATGGGTATCGAAGAGGAAAGGGAAAATTGTGTTCCACTCATTAAAACTGTGTACAACAGAAGTAAATTTGCCTCTCTAAAGATATTATCGATATCAGCATTTTGACCTTCTTTTGATCAGCTTTCTCTCACCAGAGATATTCCTTACTATTGAAGCAATTGATGGAGATTAACCTCTTTTGCCCTCATGTCTTCTAAAATATGCCGTTTATATTATATATATTTTTACATAGGCTTGTAGTTGATACAAATAGATAGATAGATTGAATGATTGACTGATTGATTTTTTACCTTTTATTGCCTTCTTTTGCCTTCATGTCTTATAAAATATGCAGTGACCTGCCGTTCATATTATAGGCTATATATTTTTACATTGGCTTGAATTTGATACAAATAATATTTTACTGTATTCTTTTTTTATTTTTGAATTCAGATAAAATATCTTAGCATTGACCATACTCTCCAGTTTTCAGATTTTAGTGTTGTGTATAAAAAAAAAATCTTTGGAAGAATGGAAGAATTATAGTTATGCATTAAATCAAGCTGAAATCACATTCTTTTTACATAACTGATATGGAATTCGTGTAAAAAAATGGTAATAGTAAAACTTGGTAATAAGTATTTAAAGTTGTGTTACCACATTTTTGACTTGATTCAACAGTGCAGATTGACAGAAGATGGTGGAGAAAAAGAAAATAAATCTCAGTCAATACCTCGTGTAGCCGCCAGAGGGCAGTGGCGTCATTTCAGCCCAGGTCTCAGGCGGAACACGACGTGGCAAGTAAACAGTTCACTTCCTGTATTTACTGCTGTATTGACATCCGCCTCTCATTGCCGTGTCTTACGTCTGTGAAACTAGACTTCCTCGGACTTCGGAGTAAGTTCGGGTCATATTCATCACTCAGGCCGGTGTTCGTGTGAGGTGAGCCGGCGGTTCTCTTACATGAGGAGCGGGCTCTAGCACCTCAGCAGCCGGAAAGGAGAGATGATGGCTGGGCTGCTGATGGTGTTTCTCGGGGGGCTGCTGGAGGTCTGCAGCGGCGTCTCAGCAAACAGAGGAGGGTATCCCTCCTTTACAGACGAAATACCTTTCAAAATCGCCTGGCCAGGCCCTGAATTCACACTGGTAAGCCTCCTCCTTCACTAACACTGTTTTTTAGGAACAAATTCTCTGTAATGGCTCAGGGAGGCGTACCTGTCACCTGTTTGTGTTAGCTTTAAGTGAGCTCCTGTCCTCTTTCCTCCATGCTGGAGACTACAGTAAAGTAACAAACGTTGTCTTTGCATTCCAGCCAGCTTCAGGTGCACTTTACAAGGAAGAGGACTTTGTCATCATGACAACAGCAGAGAAGGAGAAGTATAAATGTCTCCTTCCTTCTCTTACAGCTGGAGACGAGGTAAGCAGGATCATCCCTGTCTGGAACAGATACAGGACGGTTTATATCCAAACACATTTTCACCGACTGGGCATGTTTTTCCCTTTATCAGTGGCATTCTTAGCAGTTATGTAACACATCCACAAGAGACATTGACACAATGTAAATAGATATTATGAAGTTATGTCCCACTAGGTTAATACTATGCATGTTTCCCTGGTTTACTTTGCATAATCTTTAGGGAAACACATTGCAATAAATGGTATGTCATGTTACAAAAGATGAGGTGACACTGTTGTGCTCCGTCATCCTTTAAATGTCTCTGAGAGGTGAACTTGGATTACTCTGTATTATCTAAGAGAGATGTGCAGTCTGCGTGTCATCTTCTGTTTTATAAGATCAGACCGATTTAGCTTTAATCTGTGTCATAGTTTTGTAGTTTTGGCTGCCATTCACTTCTTTTACAGATAAGCATTTGAGCCTTCATCTTCATAGGAATCTTGCTGCTTCCTTTTCTGTGTTTAGTTGGTTATTTTATATGCTTCGTAAACCGCTGCACTGATTTTTGTTTGGTTTTTCATGTGCTTTTTTTCCTAACTTGTACAGCACTTTGGTCAGTTGTTGCTGTTTTTAAATGTGCTTTATAAATGAATTAAATTTAAATAAACGTAAACTTTACTGTAAGGATGTACTTAACAGTTTGTTTCTTAATATCGCATTCCTAAGGGGTGTAAAAAATCAAACAAATAAAAGATAGATATATATATATATATATAGCAGTAGCACTCATATGATCAGACAAGTTACAATAAATAATAAACATTATAATCTGAGCCGTTAATCTAAGGGTGGCAACAAATAGGTAGCACTAAGATTGAAACAATTTGTTAACCAAAGAAAAAAGATATTCCTGTTTAAAAAGGGATCTGTATGATGTGCAGTCAGATTACACATTGCACAAAAACAGCATTCTGTGATTTGATGTTCCCCTTGTATTCTACGTTGTGCTTTTTTTGTTTGTTACTGCGTGTGTTCAGTGACTCAGCTTTCCTTTGCCGCTCTATCGCTCTCACTGTTGTGCATTTGTTTGGTGTCTTTTATTGCTTTAGGATGATGATAAGGAGTACGGCGGGCCAGGTCCAGCTGAACTGCTGGAGCCGCTATTCAAACGCAGCAGCTGTTCCTACAGGGTGAGACTTCTCAAGTTTCGTTCTCATCTAATTTCCCTCCAACTCTCAGTGAGACTGAAACCTTGAAAAGAAGAGTTTACGCTCCATTAGCAGAGTGTGACTTTTAATTTAGCATTATGGTACTGCTCTGGTGCTGAGGTTGTTTGATGACTTTAACTCTGAACTCATTCTTGCTTGCCGACATTACAGATTGAGTCGTACTGGACATATGAAGTGTGCCATGGAAAGCATATAAGACAGTATCATGAAGAGAAGGAGACTGGACAGGTCAGTGTTTTGAGTGGGTAAAATAATGTTCAGGTGACATGAATAAGAGGCCAGCACTTTGAACTGTACGGCTGAAAGTAATATGCATTTTTTTCTTAGAAGATCAGTGTTCAGGAGTACTTCCTGGGGAGTATGGTGCCGAGGAGCCAGACCACAGACACAGGTGAGTCTCCATGTTAATGTAATTTTGTGATAAATATATTCCAAAATATGTTATTGGGTTTATTAGTATTTTCCTTGTGCTAAAGCTAGGAAATCTTTTTTTTTTTCAGATAAAACTGAAGAGGCAGAGAATGTAAAATCAACCACTGAAACAGAAGTAAGTATTAAAATGAAACCTAAATAACCAACTGAATTTGTAAGGCTGGCTGTCAGTTCTCACACGTGTCATCTCTTTTCTCTCCCCCTCTCTCTTCCTGCTGGTGTCCAGGTGCCCACTAAGAATATAGAAGGTCAGCTGACCCCCTACTTCTCATTGGAGATGGGAAATGGGACTCCGTGTGTGCTGAAACAGAACCAGGCCCGCTCCACGTCTGTGCTGTATGTCTGTCACCCAGAGGCCAAGCATGAGATCCTGTCTGTCGCTGAAGTCACGACCTGTGAATATGAGGTGGTGGTGCTGACGCCGCTGCTTTGTGCACACCCAAAATACAGGTAAATCTTGAAACAGACCACATTTAATGGTCGCACTTAAAGAGATATGCCTCAAGTAGAAGAGATGAGCCCTGCTCCCATCTTGCTGTTTCTAAATTTAACATACATCTCCGGCAGGTTCAAGTCCTCACCGGTGAACGCCATCTTCTGCCAGGCTTTGGCAGGCTCGCCCCTGCGGCCTCAGCGGCTCGCCCAGTTGGACAAGGAGCAAGAGGAGCAACTGAAACCACCTTTCAGTGCCACTACTGAGACCAGAGAGGTGAGACGTGCACAGAAATGACAGTGGGGGGGGTGGGCTGGTACTGTGTGTCCCGACAACATCTCCATCAATTATATCCTGTGACGTGTTCCAGGAAGAGGCGCCACCAGTGAGGGAGGAAGCATTCACCTCCACTCACAAACCCATAACTGTCGGAGGGCAGACTCAGGTCACTGTCGGCACCACTCACATCTCACGTCTGACAGATGACCAGCTGATTAAGGAGTTCCTCAGTGGCTCGTACTGTCTGCATGGGGTAAGGTGTTCAACTGTAGCACATGAGTAGCATTTGATGAAGTAATTCAGAGACATGTAATCCTCTTAATGTGTGTTTTTCAGGGGGTAGGGTGGTGGAAATATGAATTCTGTTACGGAAAGTACGTCCATCAGTACCATGAGGTGAGGGTTTATTATTGAATTTCTCTGAAAACCAAATCTACTTCTTGTATCAGTTTATAGTGTTAAACCTGATTAAAGCGCTACAACTTACATTATTATTTTTAATATGCTTAAAGTAGTGAAAATACCAGTTTGCTTAAAGCAATAATATGTAACTTTGATTGCGACCTGTGGCTTTAAAAATGACACTTAATGATGCAGCTGCAGCATCGATCTGCAGGCAGCCTACATGTTGCTTTCAGGAACCTCTGTGAATCACAGATCTGAGGCAGCAGTCGTAGGACATCAGACGGAAAACCAGAGGACATTTTCTCTGTAAAATATGATGTTTAATATAATAATAATAAATATGTTTTCCTAAATTTGCTGTTTTGTGCAAGGTATTATCGTGCAGCATTAGGTTTTGTTTTGTAAGCTGTGGGTCGCGGTCAAGTTACATATTGTTGCTTAAAATCATTGTTTTGTTTTTTTTTCTTTTTGCTGATCCAACAGTCCAGAGCTTAAAGATATAATCCTTTTATTATTACAAAAGAGAAATAAAAGTTTTAAATATTTAGGACAAAGTTTTTACGTGCTAACATCTCCACCTAGTGGCCTTCAGCAGAGCCACTAGGATGGCCATTAGGCTAAAATATTGGCATGCTTGTTGATGTGGCAAAAATTAATTTGTAAAGATGAGTTTAATGAAATTTTCCTAAAGATCTGTTTGTGTTACCTGTTAACGTTATGTATGTAGGTATGTAACATTTTAATCAATGACTTTGAATTAGCACCGCAGAGAAAACACTGGACACGCTTCTTTTCCAAGATCTAAAAATGTAGTAATTCCTCTCAATTTATAAGCTAGAACTTTTTGCCATCTAACAAAAGTTGAGAGATAATTTGCTGCTGATTTATTCGTTAAGTAATAATTTCAGCTCTACTTGATTGTCAAAATCAATCAGTACCATTGTGGACAGAAAATGTGTGATTACGTAAGTGGTCGCTACGTATGTTTTCGTAAGATTATTAGGTGCATTAGATTAGTTTTAGCATTTTTACAGTGATGAAAATGTTCCTTGGTGTTCCAGGAAAAAGAGCAGGGGAAGAACATTGTGGTGGTTGGCAGCTGGAACGCCCAGGAGCACATCGACTGGGCCAAGAAGAATGTCGCCCGCTCCTACCAGCTCAAAGATGACGGAGTTCAGAAAGTCAAGTAGGCCACTCATACTTTTCAACCCCAGCCTGGATGCAGAATTTAACTGAGACTGCTGTTGATGGTGCATTCTCTTCACTGCAGGTTGGTTTCCCACTTTTACGGCCACGGGGATGTGTGTGACCTGACAGGGAAGCCCAGACAGGTCATTGTGAAGCTCAAGTGAGTGAACAGTCGTGAGCAGGATGATACACTGATGTTAACCAGTCGACTCACTCGTCTCGTTTCTCTTCTTTCTGCAGATGTAAGGAGTCGGAGTCTCCCCATGCCGTCACTGTCTACATGCTGGAGCCTCAGACTTGTCAGTACATCCTTGGGGTAAGTTCAGAATTCACTAATGAGAGTCACAGTCTGGTAAAACAAAAGAACAACAAAAACATCTTTGTTAGCTATGTATCAGGTTAACTCTTTAGCTTGAGAGCAAAAGAAAAATAAATGTGCTAATCCAATCTTTAACCAATGTTTAACCAATACTAATTTATGTACTTACAGTAAGTTTGATTACCTTTTTTGCAGTAGACATTTCAACTTTCCAAACACAGGTGTATCAAATTACATCATTGA
This sequence comes from Naso brachycentron, assembly GCA_029874485.1. Classification (NCBI taxonomy): domain Eukaryota; kingdom Metazoa; phylum Chordata; class Actinopteri; order Acanthuriformes; family Acanthuridae; genus Naso; species Naso brachycentron. The sequence goes on from JAQFJA010000003.1 coordinate 10,610,222, forward strand.
TTGCTTCTTTGCTTTGCAACATCGTTAGTGTTATTAGTTCTACCTGGGCTTTTCCTGCTAGAAGTCAAAATACATGAATTAAAGAGTCTCTAACGAAACTGTGATGCTAACACAAGTGTCAAGATTTGAGTTAGCAAAACAACCAACTATGCTAACTTGCAATCCGCCCAAAACTAAAAAGAATGAAAACCATGCTGTTTGTTTTCTTTGATTTTTTTTCAGTCATGGTTCTCCAGTACTTGTTTCTTCAGTAATGTTACCAGTCCACAGAAATGCTTTCAATTTCCAAACATAAAGAAAAGGCCCATGACTGTTTATCAAGTAGTTTTTCATACTGTACATAGAGTGCCTAAATCCCGCCCTTCTACTTCCGGGTCATGGGACCTTAATTCAGAAAACAAAATAATAATATGGCAAGAAAGAAATTATTTTATGGTCCAGTTTGGCATATATGATGGTTGGCAGTTTGAAAGATAATTTTTCATTTCGAGAAAGTCAAATTTTGTCATCAAACAGTAAAGTAAAACATTTTTGTGAGACCGCTTGGTGAACGACGTCTCTCAACTCGCACAATTTACGTCACCAGCACTAAAATGGCTGTAACCGTAGCGCAGTTTCTTTCATTACAAGCATGGGCATGCTGAGAGCTTGCTGCTACGCAAACAGAGAGCTAGTCAGTCGTGTAAGAGATCGTTAAGATGTCGCTTGTGTGACAATTGGTTGTGTAGTTTTTCTAAATATATATATAGTATTTTCAAAGTCTTATACTTCAACAGTTGTGGGATAAACTGTGACTCTCTTCACCTGCAAAATTAACTTTAAAATTGACAAACATATTTGAGAGTGGTAGTACAAAAAAAATGGTCTCTTTCTGTTGAATACTGTTCATATTTTTCCAAAATAAGGTCCTATTGGGTCCATCAGAAGCCACTCTATTAACATTAAATGGCAAGAAATACCTTAGAAATTAGTAAAAGGAAGAGAAACTGAAAGTTGATACGTAATTTGAGGCCAGCCTCAATGACTGGCACCACATTTGAGGTGTTTGACATCATCTTTTTTCCTCCTAGGTCGAGTCTCCGGTCATTTGCAGGATTCTTGACACCGCTGATGAACATGGACTTCTATCAGTCTCCAGCTAAATCTGACATAGATCATATGACAGCAACAGCGCATGAAGGACAAGGAGAGGACAGAAGGAGAGAAGCTGCATTTGAAGACAGAGGACATTTATTATAAAACAGAAGCCTGTGTGGTGGAGAAAGAGCGATGCCCATGACACTGCGCTAAAAGCCAAAATTGAGGTTCAGCTTGTTCCTAGGGCTGGACTTCATGCCGCCTTGGTGCACGGCTGCTGCCCGTGTCTTGATCTGTGCAATGGGAAATGCTAAATCACAGCTTAATCCAGCGGGCTAGGTCAGACAATGTGAAAACAGTGAAATGGAGGTGACGCCTCACTGCACGAGGCAGGCGATTTATTGCCTGTGCATCATATCTATGCTTCACATTGTGTCGATAAATTGCAAGCAAATGAGGAATCAGGGGATCGTAATTATCAGGGGAATCAACAGTTGGTTATGTTTTTAAGGACTGTATTTGTGTGTGTGTGTGTGTGTGTGTGTGTGTGTGTGTGTGTGTGTGAGAGTGTGTGTGAGTACGCGTGTGTTCGCAAATTGAAATGATTACCTGCTCGGCTGTGGCACTTACAGATGGAGAGGATGAGTCTGAAAATGTGTAGCAGCTGTGAGAATGTATGCTGTGTTAGAGGAGGAGTGAGTGTGTAACTTATGCATTAGGGGGCGCTGTGGAGTAGCAACAAAAGTGAGTGGTTGATGTAAAAAAAAAGAAAAAAAAAAATTCTACAAGTTTGTAGGATGTCCTGATCGTCTGTGGGTCCCTATAAGAGGTACTCTGTGTTTTAATGAAGATGCACACTGGAGTCCTGATCACTGCTGTATCACAGGGATAACAACCGATGCATTTGCAGCAAAGAATAAAACGAAAACATGAACACCTCATTTATAGTGATGCATTACCACACAGGAAGAAAAGAGCATTTGACCGAGATAGAAGGACACATGGCAACAAATGTCTGTTTAATGATTAAAAAGAGAAGTAGGTGGTGGTCATCACCTTAAAATAAATTGTAAATGTAATTTTGTGACTTTTTATTTTTTATTATTTCTTATCAAATAAGAACAACTCATTTAAAGAACAATTACTGGATTCCCCACTTAGAAACATCTACTGCAGTACATTGTCATGGTGTATTTATGGCCACCAGGGGGAGCTGATGCTATGCTAGTGAAAGTATTTGCCACTTCCTTTGCTCTCAAAAAAAAAAACAACCTGACAGTTTATGATCCAGTTTACACAGAGGTGTTGAAAAGTGATCACTGCAGTTATTTGTGTTCCCAATTTTAGTTTTTTTAAATGTTTTATTTACCTTAAAAAAATTAAAAAAAAAAAAAAAAGGACTGACCTGAA
>JAQFJA010000003.1:10621353-10632127 GCA_029874485.1 Naso brachycentron
AACTCCACAGATTCCTCGTGAACACTGTCACAGTAACCTTTTTCAGGTTGTCTCATTTAGTCATGGAGCTGCACACTACTGTACTGACACAATACAGCAAACAATGTCACAGATATAAAGATATAGTATTAGGCTAGGCCTGAGCAATACAGCTGAAAAACCTATCACAATACTGAAGTTTCTTATCGGTTGATATTGATAATTATTGATGTAGGTTGCGACTGACGACTTGTGTGCACTCCAACGAATGGGAGAGGCTAAGGTGATAAAATAAGTAAATATCACAATATTTTTGACCAAATACCTCGATACTGAGACAGTACTGTAAGTATAACTATTGGTGATTTCACAAGACATTAACCCAATGACATTTTTTGATAGTAAATTATCAGTAATGTGGATAAATGGGTAAAGCTAAATAACAGAACAACAAGAACAGTCTGGTAAGTTCACACAATCACATCATTTTACTGTAACGAAGCCTTTTCAACCAGAAAAAGACAACATTTTTACCATATCACAATATAACCATATCCAAAATCTGTCACGATATCTTGTCTCATATCATGATACGAAACAATACTGATTAATTGCCCAGTTCTATATTATACTGAATGTTTAGCAGGCCAAACTAAAATATGAGTAAATAAAAAACTAATCATTCCATCTTAACCTTTACTCTAATCTCATGGGTTGTGCAATGGGAGAGTCTGTAAATAAGCCAAGTCATGTGTGAAGCAGGTGAGAAGTGAATAACAGCCACAGCTGCCAGATAACTCACCTCCTGCAGGGTACTGAGAACCATGGGGATCTGCTCTGCGTAGAGGAGTCCCTGAGACATCAGAGACAGGCAGGTCTTTGCATCCCTCTTCAGTTCATCGTAACTGTCATCATTCTCTACTGGAGCAATCTGGACAGAAACATGTTTTAACAAGATGACATCATTTTAAGTCCTTTTACGGTGTATACACGAGACGAGACTTTAAGTCGAAAGCGATCTATGACTGAAATTTTCACCTTGAAGAGAAGAGGAAGCAACCGTAGTTGGTCTGAGAGAGCAGTTGAGAAGGAGCGACCAGCACTTGCAATCAGCCACTTCAGCACTGCAGACATTTAAAAAACAGGATTTTTTTAATGTTCAGATATTGACAAACTGCTTTAATTGTGGTGGGGGAAATTGTGCTTAAAATAACTACCAAACCATTACTGCAATAATCCGTCCTCATTGTGACAGCTAGGTTCAAATGCGGCCCTCAACCCACCTGTTTTCAGTAGCTTGATGGCTTGCGTCCTCTCATCCTGCACTCCCACCTCATTCTCCTCAACCACGTGGTTCTGGATCTCCTCGTCGCCTTCGGTTAGAGGCTTCAGCTGCAACAGTATTCGCTCAGTGAAGTCCGAGATGCGGGGGGAGGTGGTCGGTTGAGTGTATGGCAAGTTGACATCAATCATGAAGATGTACGTGAGCACACTGGAAGGACGGCAAATCAAAAAAGGAAAAGATGAGACACAAACATTACACAAAGTTTAAAAACATCAGTAGTCATTCATTTAAGTCGTTCATTCACTGTCACTAGAGGTGAAAAAAGGAGCTCACCTGCCAATTCGTTCCCGTACATTCTTGTAGACCTGTGTGAGTTTGGGCTCGAGGTATTGTAGCAACCTGTGAAGGAGCTCTGGAACACGCCACTCCTGCTGAGCAAGGCCCCCCTGCAGCACGTAGAGACGACTGCAAAGGGAAAAAGAAGCAAAATCATCACAGTGTGTCAGTCCCATCAACATCTGCTTCAGGCAGCAACCTTTCTACTCACCAGGCATCGACAAAGGAGCCCCCTTCTCCGTTAACTGGAGACTCCATTAGCATCTCAAACAGCCAGTGCAGCTTGCGTGGATCCCTGCTCTCCTGTAAGAGACAGATACAACAGAATCATGTAGACAGAAGGAAGACAGAGTGCCATGAGTTTACCAAATATAAACTAGGGATGGGCAATGAGTTTTGAATACCCAAATGGTCATTGACTTTAAAAAACCAAAATTGAATAGTTTATGCAACTATGATTTTGTCTTAAAAAAAGAGTCAGTGTTTTTCCCTTGTTTCACCGACATCTGGAAATAAGGTGATAACACCAAATATTGCGTGATTAAATGCATCAGTAGTCTCGTGCTATTACCAGGCTCCAGTAAAATGTAACAGCAGGGTGTTTTCCACATGAGGTCAGTATAGTGTGAACAATTACATCATAACAGCTGAAACCTGCAGAGATTTCTACGGCCATCAAAAAGTTCTGTGTGGAAGTCCTTCGAGAACATAAATGACAATGAGATGCAGTGCAAACTCTGCCCGATTAATGTTGGCACGACTGGAGGAACTGTATGATGATAATGTATGTGTGCTGCGAAGTTGTTTGACAAGCCCTGAAAAAGGTTTTTCTGACCACGGATTCATGGACAGCGCTTACAACTGAATCATATGTGACAGACACCTGCTGTTATTTTAGCAACTGGAAAACACAGAGTGCTGTTCTGTAGACTAAAGCAATGCTGGAGCGGCATACTGCTGAAAACCTGGCAAACTAATGCAGTTTGTTTGAGAGAGTGTGCGTGTGTGTGTTGGGGTGGGGGGCTGACTTCTGAATAATTGTCAAATAATGCCGAGCGACTGTAGAAGAGTACTTTTACTTGAAAATGCCCATCCCTAATGTAAACATATACAGACATTATGGAAACAAACGAGCAAAAGCTTACACAGGCTGTGGCAATGCACGTGCCCCAGTCTGCATATGTTTCTACTGTGATGTTGGACAGGGCAGTGCGAAGCAGCGGACACAACAGCTCCCAAAGGCTCTCAACCTGTAGAAGAGCACAAATGTATCCGCTGGTTAGTTCACTTTCAGAGGCCATGACATTCTGAAAATCATAAGCAGTATTGTTACAAAAAAATCTACTCTTCTAAATTTCGGTAACTTTTCCAAAAGTGGCATTGCCCATAGTTACCCATAGGACATTTAGCGTCATCACTATGTGACACTTTCAAATCGGTACCTTTAAGTATCTCCAGTGTTTGCAGCCTCTGATCAGTCCAGAGATGATCTCTGCCACACAGCGCTGCTTGCTCTCGTGGGTGTCGGCTACCAGGCGTTCCATGTGCGGCCGCAGCAGAGGAAGAAAGGCATCGTTGAAATTGCGGAACAATCCCTGTGGGAGCAGACGGGACGGGTTAACGTCTTTTCACTGGCTGACAGTCGGTTCCTGCATTTAAAGTCTCTTTAAAGGAAATCTCACCTTGAACAAACAGAACCTGCGAGGGCTGAACTTGTCTTTGCCCTTACGGTCCTCAAGAGAGAGAAACTCGATAAACTGGTTGATGAATACCGGGTCTGAGAAATGGTCAAAGATGATCTTCTCCCGCTGTTAGGAAAGGCATGAAATTTTGTTTTACAAAGCAAACATTATTTCACCGTGTTGAATGTCTTTTATTTTTCTGTGTGTGTATGATTGTGCACAAACCTCTGTCATTTCCTCTCTGGTCAGGTTCTGTTTGGGCTGCTCCTCCAGTGGTGCATACATCAACAGTTTTCTGGAGAACAATAATAAAGAGACGGTAAATAAAAACAAGGTGAAAGACGTTGTTTAACAGATATTAAGAGAAACATATAAACATTCCAAATACAGCCAAGTAAACAAAACAAGAAATGAAAACCTTGGCCAGCAGTAGTATCCCCAGTGAGTCTTCTCCACAAACACACAGTCGTCCCATTGCTGCTGTGTGCGCGGCAGGCTGCTGCTGTTATACTGGAGCCATTTGTTGTCTTGACGATCCCCTGCTACTTGATCACTTAGCTCATTCACTCCGCCTGCCAAAGACAGGTGAAAATTTTTTAGATGAACTAAATAAACTATAATTAGAATGGACATAACATACAAAGACTGAAATGCTCATAAACAAGATACTTCAGATAAACAAAAGCATATGATGCTTACAAAGCTCAGTGGGACTGACGGGGACTTTTTTATGTGGTCTCTTTATTTGTTTCATTATCCCTGCCACAGCTGATATCGCCACCTAATGGAGAAAATAGGACATTTTTAACAAAATTCACAAAGAAAAGACTGAAATGCATCTGTATGTTGTTTAACAATCACATCACAACTGCTGCTTGTCTCATAACGTGTATAGCATACCTTGCGGACATAGAGGGAGTCATGGTTGAGGCTTTGGACAAAGAACGTTATGGCAGGTGGTGGGAGTTGGTGATCGTCTCTCAGCAGCAATGACAGGAAGCCGATCGCAATGTGTTCGAACTTCCAAGGCCTGGAACGTCAAAACAAGCAGGCGTTACAAACAGGAATATAGAAAAATAAGCAGGATTTGTTGAAGTTGACATGAATCCACATTGATCAACATTAACCTACATGTTCCTGTTGTTGATGCATTCCAAAAGATCACCAATGAGCTGTTTGTATTTCCTGCAAAAACATGAAATATTAGAGTTTGCACCTGTTATGTAACCAAACCATTGTTGCTCAAATTAGGGCTGTATACACATGTAACAAAAAAGTCGACGATGTGACCTGAAGACCGTATTTGACTACGCAGCATGGTCTTTCGTATGGTGATTTTTTTTTCCTTGTTGTTGGTGTAAACTTACTCAACAGACTCAGAGTTCTTGAGCTCCTGCCTGTTCAGACCCTCGGCTACTTCTTCCTCAGCGGGAACAGGATCCTCAGAAAGAGGATTTCCAGTGATCATTATTTGTTTGGCCACATCGCAGCACTCATCAGGGATCTTAGGGGATGAAAAACATGACGTGGCGTTTCAGAGTCTGTCAGCATGTCGTTCACTACTGAGCCTGGTTGTAAGTGGTACCACTGTTATTGGCACCTTATCTTTGGAAATGCTGTGCACTGCTGCAAAACAAATATAGGTTGAAGAATGTTGTGGAAGGGGATGAAACTTTAAGAAAGTGCAGCTTGGAGGGAGTAATTTGTCAATCTTTGACTAATAAAATACATTTTTTTCCTCGCATTGCTAAGTTTGAATGCAAGCTCAGAATAATAGCAAGTAGTCAGAGGGAAAAGATATTAACAAAAACTATTTTATGATTTATAATTTTTAAAAACATTTTTTTTTTACAGGGCTTGGGCTCTTATGTTGGCCAGACCAAATGAGCCAGTAAGACGATTCTGGCAGCTTCAAAAATTGTCTCTCAAGTGAGTTCAAGGGCTACACAACAACAGAGAGACATGGTGTTATTTTGATGTAAAAAGTAGCAACACCCTCATGAGTCATTTTATACTGATAATCTGATAATAAATGATCTTTGTGTGTAAAATTTTCATGCTTTACATCAGTATTTTGTGTTTTTAATTTAGTTTTATTGTGCGTCTGTGCTGAAGCTCCAAATAATTTTATGAACTGTTTTTAGGACCTTTTTTTAAAAAAAATTCTATATACAATTTAAACTCATACTTTCAATCAAAAATTTGGATATGACAGGAAAAAGATTTTTGAATAGATAAAGCAACACTCACAGCAAACCCCAAATTTCAAGCTATTGTTATGTGAGTAAATGAGTTTCTGCCTTTATAGGCAGGCAGAAATCACAATTGCTTCCCCTTGTATGATCCATCTGTTAAAGTTATCTTTGTGTTATTCTTACGGTAAAGTCGATGCCGATAGTCTCATACTGCCGATGGATTTTGTCTGCAAGATCATCGAAGAGCCGCACAATGGAGGGCTTCTCCAGAGACATGGCTGAGCTGAGGCCAGAGCGTACAACGGCGGGCCACGTCAGAGCAATGCACTCCCAGTCGTGTAAATTGGCCAGGCACACTCCGCTGTGGTTCCCCAGAAGACAGTACAAGGCACCCTGGGAAAAGTATAGACAATGTATAAAACTTTGCTTAATTTCTGTGAGCTACTATGTTGTAGAGCACAACAGGCTTGGCAGAGAGCATGAACATACTTTGAACTGCTGCTGCGTAACACCGCTGTTGTCTGGGTTGAGAAACTCTAGGACATGTGGGATCAGATCTCTGCAGCAGAAATTGTACGTTCCAAGCGCAGTGAACAACACGTTTTGCGCTCTGCTGCGAACCTGAAAGATAATAAAGGTTCTTAGTTATGGTATTATTGTACTCAGGTGTATTAAGGTCACTATTACATGCTGAAAACAAAACAGGAGGCTTATAAATGCCTTGATAAGAAGTAGATAGCATATTGTCATGCAGTGTCTTGTGGAACTCACTTGACTGTAGGTGCTTGTGGAAAGCCTCAACAGATCTCTCATCAGCTCCTGGTGAATGCTCCTGTACTGACATCCTTCCACCGTCAGCTTCCGCAGCTGATAAAACACAAATATGTAAGTTATAAATGGTAAAATACAATGATACCTGAAAAGGTAATCCCTCTCTAAACAGCTTACCTCATGCTGGAGCATGACTCTGTCTATCAGCAGAGCTCTGATGTGCTGCTTTCTGCCATGAAGCTGCAAACACAACACAAGGCTTTTAACACTTGCATCTGCCCGTTTTTTTAAACAAAAGATGTACGATCACTGTAATTAATGCATCTAATGTAAGCTTTGAATAAGAAAATATCAGTCTACAAAATCTTCCCACTATAATGAGAGTACTCAAGTGAAATCTGAGTTTTCTCACTCTGTTTTCCATTGATTTCTTCACAAGGTTGAAGCTCTTCCAACGGGAGTCGAACTCGTGCTTGTGAGAACCTTTGAAGTGCAGCAGGTCGCTGATAATCTGAAAGGTATCAGACAAAAAATATTGGTTAATGTTGGATTAAAAGCTTAATGTATCAGCTCTTGGCAATGGTCTATGCAGATGATTTAAGAAGCTTAAGATGGCAGATGTGATTAAATTAAAGTCAGTGATGACAGCCATGTCTACATAATGTCCCAGACAGCATATAATACACACAGATCTACCGCGGGAGCACACACAGATCCACTGAGTGTGCGTTTTTTGTTTTTTAAGGATTTCTAATCCAGTGGTACACAATGGTTTTGTAGGTTCAAGGCAGATCTATCAGGAAATTTCATATAAAAAAGGGTGGCAAAGTGCAGCAGGGCAATTTTGCTCTTTCACCTGAACCCTAACATTGTCACTTTATTCAACACAAACAAACAGTGTTAAGAACTGAAGTAAACAGGCAATTATGTTATGGTCATCTCACCTTGATGATAGAGAAGAGAGACTTGGTGTCATCTTCAGAGTGCTCAAGGATGTAGTCTAAAAGAAGAGGAAAAAAAAAAAACTCAGATGGCAGGAAGAAGACCTTCAGTGTACTTTGAGTTTGCCTGTAAAGATGAAATGCTCGTGGACAAGTGAGCGAGCACTCACGCAGCAACTGTCTCATCACACGACAGATAGCATCTCTGTAGTTCTCTCTGGATTCATCTGCAGGCAGAGATAATAACAGTCAGATTATACTCCAACAGATCTTAAAATTTTAATTTATGTGAGCAAACCTTTTTATTATCTAAAAGTTCTTATAAAATGACGCACGTACCGTACTCCATTCCTGTGTAGAGGGTGGTCTCATCCAGATTCACCATGCTATGCACTCTGGGAGACAAAAGCAGGATGAAAGTCAGCTTAACTAGCTATCATTTCAAATGAAGCCTTAAAACAACTTACAGGGAAAAAATAGATTTCAAAACATCCGTCCTATATTAGGTACATCATGCAATATTTAGCATAAATTCTTTGTGATATCTTTCTAATTTCTTACAAGTAATAAAATCAAATAAACTTGTCGGTCTCTCCCTCCAGAAAACTGAGCACATCTGCTATGAGGTTTATAACCAACAGCGTTTCTCTGATTTTCATGGCCAGGAAGAATTTAATGTGTGAATACAAGTGCTCACAGTTCAGGGATGGGTTCTCCTTTTAGAGGAGGCATCAGACCTCCAGCTCCAAGGAGGCAGTGCTGAACGATGGTCAGGCTCTGTAAGACATCATCTCTGAAAACACAAAACACGCACACAAACACAAAATTAAACAAATTGAGCTAAATCCATTCTAGAGGAAGTGACAGTGGAAATCCGACTGCATTTCGTTGGAGGTGCAGGTCACCACCAAGACCGGTTCCTTCTCACCTGCTTGTGTCCTGTTCTCCCTGTGCGAATCTCTGAAGGCGCTGAAGCTCAGGCTGGAGGATCAGGTCCAGCAGATAAAAAGTAAAGGAGGTCTCCTCCACACTGGGCACGTGCCACCGGATATCCAAATTCCACAGGTCACCAGGTCGGCCCCAGTCCTACAAGGGAAACACAATGAGCAAAGCTTGTATCTTTCATACCCAACTTCAAAATGGACCAATTTGTTTTTTGTTTGTGTTTTTGCTGCACAACTCAGATATCAACTATAAATGTGTCATGAGAAAAAAATAATGACACGGGTCTTGGTATTTTTCTGATCTTGTTTGGATCATGTTAAAATGTGAAAATACAACAGAACTGAATATCTGCAGATGCTTTTTTTAATCTCAACACACAGACTTGCCAGTTGTAGATGGCACGTTTTTGTCTCTATTTGAAAGAAAAAAGCACAGGAATTCTCGGCACTTAAAAGAGGTAGATTAGGTCCATTCTACTGTCAGTGACCTTGACCAAGGCACTGGCTTGGAACTTGCCACCAATTCTAACACTTAGGATTGGTTAAATGCAGAGGACAATAAGGACAACTTAATTGAAATTACAGTATGACGCACAACACAACACAACACATTCCCCAGGCCTGCGACCCGGCTTGTAATTGTGGTAAACATGAGTGAGACAAGTCTTCCTGGTGGAACAAGAGACAGTAATCCAGCCAAGTGATCTACTATCTATGCCTCTACCAAGGAAGATACTTAATGAGATCAGAGCACAGGCTATCTTCACTGATTAACAGTCTATTAAGAGGAGGAGACAATTAATCAACCCAAGTCAGGGCACCACAGGAAGTTGCCTGGTTTACAAAATTAAAGGACAAATGTCACATAACAGCCCCATTACACTGCCTTTGCAAGGCCGATTCTGGATTTTCTGAAGGAAATCAACAAAAATATAACAGATGGATTTTAAGTCTGTGTTATATTAATTATTGTCGGAGTTTTCTGACAGTTTTGACGCTGTCTAATCATTTCTTATTGGGCTACTTGTGTGGTGCACCATAGGCATTTATCTTAACAGAGAGAGCGGCCAGTGACTCTGATGTTTGAAACATCACGCAGGTCACTTCCCCGACAGATCGCTGTATAAAATGACTGGAGTGGCTTGAAGCCGACGCTGCTCAGTTCAGTGTCAATTAACAACGATTTAGTGTGGATGGTCAGAACTTACCTGGCAGATATGTCAGCAAATATAATAAATACAGAAAGGCCATTGCTGGTTACAGGTTGAAGAAAAACTTGAATACTCATTTACCAATTAAGCTTCTGAAATGTACAACCAGTCAGTCTTAGTACCTTGATGGGTAAGTAGTCACTGATGGGTTGGTGGAAGCCTCCTGGCACACTGCAGTACTCTGTGGGGTAGATGAGGGCTGAGGAGCGAAGGATGTGGTGCAGCAGGTTGCAAGCTAGGGTGTAGCCCTGCTTACACTTAAGGTGGAGCGTCAGCTGCAAAATCTGGACCAGGTCTGAACGGTAGGGCAGGATCTTGTCACCATCCACCCGAGTGACCTGAGGAGCAAACGGCAGGGAGAGAAAACAATAGCCAAGGGCAGCATTATAGATAGGAGGTGATGGTACACACGGGAATTTATGGGTTAAGTCAGTAAGTGATAAGTTGTCTCAGTCACCTCAGACAGTAGCTGGAGATTCCATAACAACTCCTTGTCAAGCTCCTCCTCATTCAACACTTCCTCATCTGTTTAAGGAAACAGTGTGTATTAGGCAAATGATAAAAAATCATGGAGGAAAATACGAGTGACGCATTAGAACTTCCTCTCTTAGAATTGCTTATCCCTGAGTGGTGGACACTTACTGACGGCGATTTGGTTAATGGCATTACAGCAGTGTGGCACAAACATCTTCAGCGACTCTGCTGGGTGACACTGAAAACACAAACACAGCAAATATGAAGGAAGCAAACTAATACACTACAAGAGCGCGATGCTTTGGGTCCCCATGAAGCGTCTGAGCAGACAAGACTCACCTTGGCAGCAGCTCTGCACATGTCAGCCACCATTCTCCCAGACACTCGTGTCTCAAAGATGTTGGTGGTTGCAAAGTTGAAGACCTTTTCCAGAGCCACCTGTTCAAACAGTGCGCCAAATGTGTTCACACATACGGATGGAAATGACAATGAGAAAATAAAAATGCGGACTGAGACAAGTGTAGGGTTGCAGCAATAAACTACTTGAGTAAATCAAGTATTCTACTGATTATTCTGGAGATTAATCAAGAAATATCGTGCATGCAGCAAATTTTTTCATTAATGTCACCTCGAGGAACTTTCTGTTTTTGTTGATTCTAGCGGCCCCTTTAGACAAAAACCAATGGTGACACAAGTGCCTACTCTTGTAATGATCTTTGCTAGTGCATGCCAGGTAGGCCGAACTCGGCATAACACAGGCAACACGTGAGTTTGTTTTGGAAGTGAGAAAAAGAGAAACTGCAGGATGGATCCCCCTGAGGTAATGTATTATTATGTGACTAAGCCAGTTGTATGGCAGTAATGTCCCCAGAGATGCTAAGGTGCAAACTAACAGCCGTAGCCAATTAATATAATTACGTTATTGACATTGCACAGAACAACACATTTTTTTTTAA
>JAQFJA010000003.1:10715728-10727818 GCA_029874485.1 Naso brachycentron
TGTGTGTGTGTGTGTGTGTGCGTGCATGTGTGCATGTCAGCAGGATGGTCTTTATTAGACATTGGGTCAATAGTATACACATACATATATATATATAAATTTTAAGAAGCACTGCCCGCAATCTGACTTAGATGGACGAACACTAATTCAAAGAATAAGCAACCTTTAAATTCCTTTTTAGTACTGCTGATTTACTTCAGATGCAATTGTGCTTCCTAGTGGTGTTGTTTATATACCCTGGCAGGCTGCTTAGAGACACCAAACATGGACAAAAAAAAAGAGGAAGGAGTGAAAGGGGGGAGGAAAAAGGGATGTCCTGATTGATGCCGTTTGATTCAATTTCCAGCGTGTGGAGACATTTCAGAACCCCGAGGGCCTTTGTGTCTTCACAGGAGCAAAGGAGGGTTAGATGGTGATAGGCTTGGCAGGAGGAGGGAGGAGGGTGGGGTGGGGTGCTCACTAATTTGAGATGCTCCTTTCAACAATGAAGTTAGCTGATGTTCAACTTATAGTCAAAATCTCGGCAAAAAGATGCACCTAATTGGCTTGAAATAGAGACAGAGAATGACAGGAGACAGAGTACTGAGAAAAAAGCTTATCTTCTAACATTTGCTGTAGGCCAAACCCAAACACACACACACACAAACACACAGAGCAACACACATACACATACACAAATTTTTGGCTGTATATCATCGACTGACAGTTCCCAAGTGTTCGGGAGTCCAGCCAGAGATCCCCAGGTCTCCAATTGGGTTGAGGGTTACAAAGTGCAAACTAAGCAGCACTTTACAATGGGCCATTTTCCTAGAAACACTGGAGATATAAAGAAATTTAGTGTTTGCAGTTTGCGGTAATGGGAAGCACATTTGGAAATTAACATTTTATAAGCATCCTCATTAATACAATGGAGGAGCTTTTTTGTGTAGGTGTACTTTTTGGGTTAGTCATTAGTATTTCCTCTTTCTGGTCTGTGAAAGTTTCCTCTGGGTCCAAATCTTTTTCTCATAAGGCTGAAAGAAAGATGTTTTACAGGGATGTAGTGCATTAATAAGCTAGAGAGGGATATGTGTTGCTAGGATAAGATCAATGAAATAATGACAGGATGCTACATTAAGCCCTTAATTATTATCATTTGTATAGTGGTGTTGTTTCTCAGAGGGTAATATTTGTGCTTTTACTTGGTTAGGTTAGGTTAGTAACAGTATTTTAACAGGAGCAGGACACACTATTCCTCCTTCCACCAAGTGAAAAGTAACTTCACATATGCTCTCTTGAAAGAATGGGCTTGTCAGCAGGTGTATACCTTCACATGCTGGATGGAATGCAGTGAACCTTTCTCATGAGTGTTTTCTAATCATTTCTCAATGATCTTCCTTCTGACTGCAAATCTGCCTGTATGTTCAGACAGAGGAGAACTCGGTCATGAAGGAGGCCCTTGGGAGGATGAAGAACACTAAAGAGAAAAACATGTGCTGGCAGGATGGCCGCCTGTTTGACGATAAGGAAGACTGGGTCGTGGACAGCTGCACCAAATGTACCTGCCAGGTAGTGCCAAACCATGTGGATGTATGCACAGATTTACTGTTGATGTCAGTGACCGTGATCTATCTCTCATGTTCTTGATGGCAGGAGTCCAAGATTGTATGTCACCAAATCACATGCCCCCCTGTGGCCTGTGCCAGCCCCTCATTTGTCGATGGCGAGTGCTGCCCCGTGTGTTTCCGTAAGTATTCTCAACTTCCTGTCAGCCAATGCCTCCGGCATATAAAAGCAATTATAAATACACACTCAGTTTTATGCATGCTATTTTAAATTAATGGCTCAATATGCCATAAAAACAATATTCCACACTTATTAAATTTTAGTACCGCAGGACTGTTGCAGCCAGTTTGTCTTTGTGAGCAAACCACATAGTATTTATTGGTCAAAACGTAAGACACTCAGAGTGGCTACTGTGGGTTTTTCAGATGAGGTCATGTGATAAACAGGGTGACACAAAGAATAAAAACAGCGCAGTTTAGATCTTTTGCAAGAGCTTTTTTTTCACCCTGTTTTGACATTGATTGTATGTGGGAGTGTTCCTCTTGTAAAACAACTGAATTTTCACTTTGTGCTTTTTCGTCTTCCAGCTAATGAGGATGGCTGGTCCCCCTGGTCAGAGTGGACAGAGTGCACAGTCACCTGCGGCACAGGGACTCAACAGAGGGGTCGCTCATGTGATGCAACCAGTAACCCCTGCACAGGACCTTCTATCCAGACCCGCAAGTGCAGCCTGGCCAAATGTGATAGCCGTGGTGAGGATTTTTAAAAAAAAAAAAAAACCTTAATCTCATGTCATCACTTTTATATAAATAGATAACATCCAGCAGTAAACCAGTGCCTTACCCACGTAATAATCAAAAGCAAAAATCTGTACTACATTTGGGAGGGAGGTACTTGATGGAACTGGGAAAACTCAGCACTAAGCTAAATATGAGAGGGAGTGCTGCAAAGTGCAAATGACTGAGTTCACGCCTCTATAAATCAGTTTGAAATGGAGTCATTCAAGTGAAGAGTGGGATCTCATGGTCGGGTTGCAGGGTGTGCCTACCCAAATTAGTTGCATATAAATCAATGGCTGAGAGGGTGCTTCACATTGCAATCACTCACCCACCGCCTGCCATGCAAAAATTGAAAATATTATCATATTTTATCATTACATGTACTGCAGGATAGATGAGGTTCGGTATCAGGAGACTTTCCTTGATTTGAAACTGATTAATTGCTGGGTTAGCATGTGTTATTGCTTGCAGCTAACATTACACTGCATCTGTTGGAGTGACTGAATCAGTCCAACCGCTGGAGGATAATTTACCCACAGTGACATAAATACTTGCGCAAGCATCTCAGAACATCTTTGAAACTGAGCCATCGTCGCCAGCCTCACATAATGTTTATTTGTAGAAAATGTGGTGTCCATTTTTTGGGGGGGAAAATTATACACGTCTGTAACCATTGACTGAGGGGAAATCCAGAGGATGATCCATGTGTGTTTTTCTCAGTGCTTGATATGCTTGATGTTTGATACCCAGTTCGCCAGGACGGAGGGTGGAGTTTGTGGTCGCCGTGGTCATCCTGCTCAGTGACCTGCGGAGAAGGTCAGATCACCAGAATACGACACTGTAATGCTCCCGTGCCGCAGCTGGGGGGCAAAGACTGCGAAGGAAATGGGAGAGAGACTCATCTCTGCACAGCCAAGCCGTGTCCCAGTGAGTATTTCAATTACACTCACATGTAGTGTCCGTGTCAAACATCAAACTTCCTCGTGCCTCACAGCTCCCCTGAGGCAACATTCCCCATGTGTTTTGCACTGACCTCCTTTCAGTCTCTTAGGAAATGTTGGCTTAAATCAGCTCAATATGTTTTCTCTTGTTGTACTAAGTTCCAGGCTTCTGACTCTCTGGCTGCCACTCAGATTTCATACTTAAAGTCTTGACATATATTTATTTAGAAGAAGAAGAAGAAGTTTGTGGAGTAAAATGCTTGATGTCAAAGGTAAAATACTCAACGTCTATCTCTGTATCTTGTTCATAGTTGATGGTGGTTGGGGCCCTTGGTCTCCGTGGGCAACCTGCTCAGCAACATGCGGAGGAGGGGTCAAAAGCCGGACGCGTGAGTGCAACAGCCCTCAACCCCAGCATGGTGGCAATAAGTGTATCGGGGAGGCCCACGACAGTGACAGCTGCAACAAAAAAGAATGTCCAATCGGTGAGGAACAGTCACTCTGCATTATGTTTTAGCTATGCGTGCAACAGCTTCCAGTGATGGAAATGTCAGTCAGTTGGTCAGTCCACCACTTTGGTACAGCCTTAAATATTTTAACAACCCCTGGATGGAATGCAATGAAATTTGTACAGACTTTTATGCTTCCCAGATGGCTATCATACTGACTTTTCCTCTAGTGCTGCCATGAGGTTGACATTTTTGCTTTTGAGTCAAAATCACCGACCTAATAACTGCGGAACTTAAGACATTCGCATCGGCTTCCCCTGCACATCTAAGGGACTGCTGCTCCTAAGAAGTATAGCTAGCATGACTGCAGACTCTTAGCCTTATTATTTTAGGTGTATGCATTCAGGATTATTACGTATTTTGACCAAGTGAAGGCTCTAAAGGGTTTGCTCACACACCATTTTCAAAGAAACAACAGATTTTACCACTGACTTGTCACTGCATAGGCAATCAGGTTACTGTTTCTGAGCAGACATGTTTCTGAATGTTTTAAACCTATTTTTTTCTGTGCTATGAGTCCAATAACCTAAAACCAAAATAATATTTGCCTGTATTGTATGAGGGTGAAAGCAAAAACCTAAATCTGTGCAAATGAAACCAAAACTCCTCCTTGGTTTCATAGAGAAAATATGTTGTTTTTCTCTGTTCTGAGCAAATAGTATCTCTGTTGATGGGGCTTAATCTTGAAGCATCAAGATAAAAAGCATCATTAATTAAGAATAAATCATTTTGAGATACACTGTATGTATGTGTTCAGCAACTTTTAAATCTGTTCCCGTTGTTTGTGTCCATTCTTTTCCTCTAAATTCCTTGCAGACGGTTGTCTTTCCAACCCGTGCTTTGGAGGAGTGGATTGCAACAGCTCTCCAGATGGATCCTGGGAGTGTGGTCCATGCCCTGCTGGTTTCCGTGGAAATGGTACCCACTGTGAAGACATTAACGAGGTAAAATTTCCTGTTTTTCTTATGTGCACAAACCAAACGTATATTTAAGACTTCATTGTTGTAATTATTTGTTTGAAGTTCACTGACGCGTTTCTTCCTCACATCCAGTGTGACATGGTGTCTGATGTTTGCTACAAAGTGAGTGGAACTCAGCGCTGCATCAACACTGATCCAGGTTTCCACTGCCTACCCTGTCCGAAACGCTACAAGGGCAACCAGCCTTTTGGTATGGGTGTGGAGGCTGCCAAGAAGAACAAACAGGTAGGTTGAGGTTACTCTCATTCAGTGGCAAATACTATGATCTACCGATTGGATGCCATTGAAACAGAGGTAACTTTAAGTGTTGTGGGAACAAATTTAGAAATGAAAGGACACATTGTGGGCCTTTAGCTTCAGGCAGATTTTTTAAAGGCAGTTGTGTGGATTTTTCTATGTCAGATCCAAATTTATGAACGATGAAAGCAGAAGTTCTGGTGATTTATAAGGCCCATCCTTTCAGTGAGAGTATTGACACAGTATTTGAGGGAAGGCCCTGGGCCACCATATATGAGTTAGACTCACCTTAACTCAATACCAACAAGCAGAAGAAAAGGGAGGAAAGTTAACTCTTAACAGCAAACATGTGTTACACATCTCTGGCAGAATCAAACAGATATTGTTACTGTAGAAAATGAATGGATCAGTGCTTTTATTCAAGCAAAATTATGTGAAACTTTGTCTTAATCCTGACTTTCCAGCTAGATGTTGAAAACATCTCAGTATTTCCACTTTCCACCCATAAACCCCTTTTATTTTCCACTGTATCGCAGGTAATTTCTTGATATATCATATTATTACTTGATTGGAACACACTCGTACTTCATTTTGTCTTTCCACTGAATTCACAGAGTTGTCCTTTGGGAACTGAAAAACTTAACATGCCACTCTGATCGGCCATTTGTCGCTCTGCAGCTGCTTGTCATCGATATGTTGCCCCAAATATCACTAATTGATTTGGGGAAAAGGGATTTGTCTCATCGTTGGCATTCAGTTTTGATCAAAGGCCTGTTCATGCTGTCACTTTCTGCTCTATGAGCTCATGGAGTAGTTCTAAACTGGACTTAAGTTCATCCTCTGGTAATGAGTGGCAGCTGTGAATACCTTGCGCTGCAGTAAAGGGGCAACAGTGGGTTGAGTGGGATGTATGATGCATTTGGTGACCTCTCATAAAATCAACTAAACCCACAAGCGCCCCACACTTGAGCTTTGTCCAAAGTCTCTCCCTGAACACTTCACTTCAGCTTGCAGTAGCCTTCAGTTTGAATGAAGAAAGGTGCAAAGAGTAGTGGGAAAATAAGAACTCTTGACTTGGATGCGTCATCAGAAGCTGACAACAAAATGGAAACCATATAAAAAACAAAATGACAAGGACATAGAGGGTCATTTTTCTCTTTTCTCATTCAGATCACATCCAGCACCTTTGATGTTGGATGTGGTCATTGGCGAATGTCATAATACAGTTCCAGCTGCTCTTTTTTTTTTCTTCAGGTGTGCGAGCCGGAGAACCCATGCAAGGACAAGACCCACAACTGTCACAAATATGCCGAATGCATCTACATCAGCCACTTCAATGACCCTATGTACAAGTGTGAATGCAGGACCGGTTACGCCGGTGACGGCTTCATTTGTGGGGAAGACTCAGACTTGGATGGCTGGCCCAATCAGAACCTTGTGTGTGGTGCCAACGCCACTTATCACTGCAAGAAGGTATGTCATTGAACTTTGTCACTTAATTTGATGTAGCCTATGCTTAAGTATTCTAAACTAATATATCTTTAAAATTTCTGAACTTTTTTCTGCTTTTACAGGATAACTGCCCTAACCTTCCCAACTCTGGACAAGAAGACTTTGACAGGGATGGTCAAGGAGATGCTTGCGATAAGGACGACGACAACGATGGAATTCTAGATGAGAGGGTACGAGGTGGACACATTTTATTCTATGATCAGAATCACGATAATGGAAGAATCCCCTAACAACCATATATTTTCTGCAACAGGACAACTGTCCCCTTCTTTACAATCCTCGCCAATTTGACTTTGACAAAGATGAAGTTGGTGACCGCTGCGACAACTGCCCCTACGAACACAACCCTGCTCAAATAGACACCGACCACAACGGAGAAGGGGACGCCTGTGCTGTGGACATTGATGGAGATGGTAAAGTAGCCTAGCCATAACGGATAAAACACTGCAATTAACCCTTTTAGGGAGGCTAATTATCAAATCATCATCAACCCTTTTTCCTCAGAAATCCTGAATGAGAGTGACAACTGCCCCTATGTATACAACACTGACCAAAAGGACACTGACATGGATGGAGTTGGTGACCAGTGTGACAACTGTCCATTGCTACACAACCCTGACCAGGTATTGAACCTTCTGCATACAATGACATGTTCCAGTACTACAGTAGGGACATGCAGTGTTGATTCTGTCTGTATTTATCCCACAGACTGACAGCGACAATGACCTTGTTGGAGATCAATGTGACAACAACCAGGACATTGATGAGGACGGCCATCAGAACAACCTGGACAACTGTCCCTATGTGGCCAACGCCAACCAGGCGGACCATGACAAGGATGGCAAGGGTGACGCATGTGACTACGATGATGATAATGACGGCATACCTGATGACAAGGACAACTGCAGACTGACACCCAACGCAGACCAGCTGGACTCAGATGGTGAGGATGAAACATTGAAAGGGTTTAATACTTGCAGTGTCAAGTGTGCTTTAGAATCATATGTGATTCCGGCTGTCAATCGTTTGGCAAATTTGCACAGTGGAATGCATATAGTATAATGCTGTAGTGTATGTGAGTATTACAAAGGGTAAATTTAAGGTTTTAAGTTATCATTTGCCTGAGTCAGAGGCAGCTAACTTCAATAAATTTCAGACTTAAGTTATTTAGGTGCAGTAGTATAATTGTGCTGTGAGCCATCATAAAAGACTAGCAAACTAGCCAACAACAAAACTAATAACAGACCAATAAATCAAGATGATGAAATGAGATTTTTTTTTTGGTCTTATTTTGTCTTGAATAAACACGTGTAATCACATGTTAAAAGGTTTTAAAAAATACTAAAATGCACACTGAAAGCATTTCAGCAAGTTGTAAATTGTTGTATATTGACCACAAATGAAATTAATGACACTATTTTCTTTATGTTTGCATAAACATTATAATGATATTCCACAGCATAATTAACACATTGTCAGAAGACATTTACAATAAGTCCAATGACTGCCAGAAATTTGTTGTTTGGGTGATTAAACCACATAAAATTTTTATCGTATGCAATCACTTAATATAGTCTGCAGACATATGATGTACAGCACAGAATGTGTGGAGTTTTTACAAGAGCAAGTAACACTTAACACTTCAGTTCACATTCATGACAAGCTTTTCGCAAGCTAGACAAACAAACTGTGACTATGACTCTGAAGTCCCCACATCATGCATGGAGCTAAAAGTTGACTTGTCTTGCATTCACCACAAAGAATCAGGAGGTGGTCTCAAAGATTATAAAGAGTTGCCCTTGTTTGCAGTGCATCAAGGTGACCATTGTCACTCAAGTTTTCCCCACTATTCACACAGTACACAGAGCTTGAAAACAGGACAGTCTAAACCAGGACGTACAGTCAGCCTAGTCTTGAAGAAATGCTGTGAGTTCAGCAGCAAACCTCGCTCCTCAGCTTACTAAAAGCTGTCTCTCATGGTAAAAAGCAACACTTTTTTAAACCTGTTTTCATCTATTTATATCAGTTAATTTATTTTATTAAAGTTAGCATGCTAACCAGCTAGCCCCAGTTCACCCCATCTCATAATACACCTGACAAATCACTATAATTACAACCACCACCTGCTGCAGGCAAAAACTATGTTCAGTGGCTGAGAAGGTTACGTTTGTCACCTTTAATTACCACCTTTCATCCACCTAATAATAATAATTGGGGAAGTGATAATCTATTGCTAGATTTAAAACTTGTATGTTGGTCCAGTATTTATCTCTCTCTCCTCCGTGGACTTAATGCACTTTGTACTTACTGCTCTGTGATGTTCACATTTTGTGTTAGTGTGCCTTTCCCCATATGTTTTCACCGTTAGTAATTAGTTTTTCTACGGCAGGTGTGAAATATGGTGGCTGTGGAAAGAGTCAAGGACTGGATTGGCATGGCTGATGTCATTGTGCATGACTTCAGTGAGCTGCCCAGGAGGGCACACGCCAGGCTGTGAAGTTTTTATTTCCTTTAGGCTTTGCTCGTGATTATTCCACAGTGTCCAATTTAAGCAGGGTTACCTGGAGTTTGTACAGCTGTCTGTAAGTGGAAACAGACTTGCGAAGGAGGAAGGCCCCGGACACTGACGCGTTCACTTTCACAGCTCGTCAGATAGTGTTTATTTGATAGGATCATTTTAGCCCCTTGTGAAATTACAAAGATGATGACAGGAAGCAGCGAGCTACTTCCACGCAGTGGCCTTCATTTGCCACTGGCGTCCTTTCCACTGTGAGCTCCTGGCTTGCAATCTGCTTTTAATAGACTTCAGGTTTCAGATAGTTGCAAGTATCACTGGAGGTTGTCACAGCATGAGAAGATGACTGATTTTCCTAAGTAGACTTGGCAAAAGTAATAAAACAATTTTCCAGGGAGGAACTGATATTTTCCCTGTTCATTTTTCATATTAACTTGGAGGAGTTCCTCAATACTCACTGCAGTGGGAGTATCACACATCAGCTCTTTAAAGATGTTTCCAACCTATGGACGAAAAGGAACAAAATGTAGTTTATATCCCCCATGTCAATTGGAAAAAGATCAACATATTTATTTCATGTTTTTTTAACAGGTGATGGAAGAGGGGATGCCTGCAAAGATGACTTCGACAACGACAGTATCCCAGATATTCTCGACGTGTGTCCGGAGAACAATGCTATCAGTGAGACGGACTTCAGGAAGTTCCAGATGGTCCACCTGGATCCTAAGGGAACTACTCAGATTGATCCAAACTGGGTGGTCAGACACCAGGGCAAAGAGCTGGTTCAGACTGCCAACTCTGACCCAGGCATTGCAGTAGGCAAGTATCACACTTCAGTTTCCTCTCCAACGACCATTTCATGTTGATTTATTACTCTTTTAAAATGATATGACACGCCATGTGACTGAGCAGAGCCCTGAGATTTAGTATTGTGTTTCTCTCACACCGCCACAGGGTTTGACGAGTTCAATGCTGTGGACTTCAGTGGAACGATGTATGTGAACACAGACAGAGATGATGACTATGCGGGCTTTGTATTCGGCTACCAGTCGAGTGGGCGCTTTTATGTAGTAATGTGGAAGCAGATCACACAGACTTACTGGGAGGACAAGCCCTCCAAGGCCTTTGGCATTTCTGGCGTTTCACTCAAAGTCGTCAACTCGACCACTGGCACCGGAGAAAACCTCAGGAATGCTTTGTGGCATACGGGCAACACTCCCGGACAGGTGGGTAGCAGTTTAGATTCTAGATGATCTACTTTACAGGCTTTAGCAGTATTAAGTGTTTCTAACTCTGTTTTATAGGTGCGGACTCTGTGGCATGACCCCAAAAACATCGGTTGGAAGGATTACACTGCTTACAGGTGGCATCTCATCCACAGACCAAAGACTGGTTTTATAAGGTGAGAGATGCAAACAGTCTCAATGACTGGCCTTTTAGAGCATCAAGGAAAAGATTAAAAAAATGTGATGAAGTTATATTTATTCACTTATAAAATTCTGTTGATATGACTGAATATAATAACAACATACTGTACATTAGTAAGCATTGTAATCCTCACATATGAAGGTATTTGTCTTGTATTTTGCAGGGTTGTGGTCTATGAAGGTAAACAGATCATGGCTGACTCAGGACCAGTTTACGACAAGACGTTTGCAGGAGGAAGGTTAGGCTTGTTTGTCTTCTCGCAAGAGCTGGTGTTCTTCTCCGACCTCAAGTATGAGTGCAGAGGTTAGTGCAAACGATTTCTGTCTTTAAAGATGAACAATAAATGTTTTTCAACTATGAGCTGCCAAAATTAATCTAATTAATAGCATTGAAGAATTCACAGTCAAATGCCAATTGTCAATGTAGGGGACCTGTTCAAAGCTCAACTAATTGCTAAGTGTTACAGTTTGTTAATAAATACGGTTATACATATATATATATATATATATATATATATATATATATAACTACTATATGTAGTTATAGCTAAATGAAACCTGTCAGTCACAACGGCAAGGGTAAGCCACTTTTCTAATGATCACATACATTTTTGAGAGTATAGCCCGGAGTGTAAAGGCGTCTGCCCTATCATTTCCATTGAATGTACAAAACTGCTCACGCAGGGTGGATATTTAGCAACCTACTGAACACACAGAGAAGGGAAGAGCGTCTATGTTCTTTTGTTACATCGAGATTTTGGTTGAATAGGCTATATTAAGTTTTAAAATGACATAAATTTAGAGGCCATTAAAACAATACAATACATAAAAACACAAACAAAAAAAGCAAAAATGCTACCTCACAGTTTACAAGACCATATAAATAGCCTCTAAAAATCATAATTATGAAATCCCGGGATTTAGGTAACATTACTTGAGTAAATGAATCAAGTTAAGTGCAACACCCAATTGTGTTGCCATGCAGGTTGAAGCCCCTATAAAAGAAAAGCCCCCCAGTTCTTTCGGATATGTGCTGTGTGTTAGGTTTGTGCAGACGGTCTTATGATTTCTAAAATAATTATAAAAATATTACATAGATATATTGTCTATCTACCAAGTGCCATGTGGTATAAATGTGATCCAGGCATAATTTGTATTAACGTTACTTACACATTGTAAATAAATGTAAGCAACTGGTGGTATAGACGTTTAAGGACTTCGTTTTGGGATTTGTGGGTGTTTCAGGTGTTCGTTATGTTGGATCTACAGTAAAAGTTTACATCCATTTTTGCGTGCATAATGTATTTATGTATATGTACAGTTAATGCATAAATAAAGTGCATATATGGTTTACACGTGTTGTTACGTAGAGAGTTGACAGGTAAGAAAGTGATTTGAAACCTACAACATTTTTTTCAAACCCCAGATAAACCGGAGAGGCCAACAGTGTTCACAAGGTAATGGTGCGAAGGGTTATGTGTTGTTTGTTGGCTTAAGCAAGAAAAACAGTCACGCTTTGTTTCTGCTTGTCGGCTTGCCCATGCATAATGCCATAAATGTGTCGTCAAACACCTTGTATGTTGGTCCAAGGACTTCAGATCTTCTGTTGAGCGATAAGGAATGGAAAATATGCCTGCAGCCTTTC
>JAQFJA010000003.1:10818995-10831803 GCA_029874485.1 Naso brachycentron
CTTTAAGAAAAAAAACATTTTTGATGAATAGTTTCCATTTTTGGAAACCTGGAATACACAGCCAGTTATAGAGGTTTTGGTGCTTTTGTCAGGTCACCCTGGACTCGCTGGAGCTTTTCTCTAACTTTATTTTTAAGGATATTTCTCAGACATCTCAAAAATGGAAGTGAGAGGCTCACGTTATGAAGGAGCTCTGACAATGTCTTCAGAAAGAGAGGAGAGAGTGAGAAGGGATCACGAAGTACCAACATGCTGTTTATTATTGTTTTCACCTGTGTGTGTGTGTGCGTGTGCATGTGCGCGCACTGTAGTAGTGTGTTTTTGTAAAATCTGGCAGCAAGGTTTCCGAGCTCCTAAATGATCTGTCTGGATTTATTTATCAGTATGTGTGCTGTACAGGTGTGCATGTGGGTCAAATCATTACTGCTTTTATTATTGCTGTCCCACTTTTTGCTCCAGTGGCGGAGCTGCAGTTTGAGATCCTGGACATGGTTTTTGTCTTAAAATTTCCATCAGTAAGTACATGTGGTCACAGTGCCCCCTAAAGGCAAAGTGGAGGCAATGCAGAGTCAGGATATTGTCCCTACAGGTGTGAGAATAACTGGTGTCAAATCAACCCAGCATGACACGTGTGACTACCTTTCCTTTCCTTTCCGTTTTGGATCACACCCTGCTGAAAGACACAGCAATTTAACCTGTAAAACGTAGCCTACTCTTTGTAGCATCGTTTTCAGGCTGTATGGCTTTTTTCTGACATAAGTGATTGTCATAAATGGAAAAAAAATTGTTCTTTCTTTTTAGAAAATCTGTTGAATAGGAGAATGCGAAAGATTACATATCACAGTATGTTAGAACTTCATGTTCACCCATTACAGGCTCAGATTATAGCCTAAAATAAATGCAAATGACAGAGAGAAGCTTTTACAAATGGTGCACCGTAATTACAGCAATTTGGAACAATTTGAATAATGTTAAACAAAGCAAGATAAGTGCCGTTTAAAGAGGAGCCGCCTCGGCAAAAACGATCTGCAAGCTTTTTCTATTTCAGGTTCACAGACAGCTCTAAATGTTCTAAATGCAGTAAACACTGGGCAGGTGCAAAATAAATATCAGATTTACCACACAGTATACATATTGCCTAAATTCCACCTATATTTCCTGCCCAGCAATAGAAAAATGCATTTCTGTATTTTGACAACAGAGGGAGCCAGAGCCATTATCTTCATCTGTGGTTACCAAGGGGGAACTTCTCTCTCTAACAAGCCAATGAGGAGCAAGGGTCAGTTTTTTTGTTCGCTGGATGAGATGGAATTAAGAAGTGACCTCAAGGATAATTTATGAAGTGTTACTGTACTTGAGGTAGAACCAGCAATTTTCTTAGAGGAGCAAACTTAAAATCAGTGTATTATCTTGCTGAGAGTGGAAAGTGGTTATCAAAGTGTTTCTGCAAAAGAAAGCATGGCTTCTGTTAAATTTTTTTTGTATAAAATAATAGTTAAATCCAAAAATAAATATTTGTACTTAAAGATAATGCATGAATGCTCTCAAAAGATGTGCAATTACGACAGAAGGACTGTGCCTTAATTTTTATCTGAGGCATCTCCTCCCACCTTTCCTTGATCTCAGGTCTGATAAATTCTCTTTGCTGACATTAAAGGACACACACAAAAAGATTTTCATTAGGAAATCAAGTATAAAGTTAGTACATAAAATAATAATTGTCTACTGTGATCTATATGCAAACAGGAGGTGATCTGTTTCTTTTCAGGTAAAGCCAGTAAAGCAGATAAGGTTCACCAGCTGTCTCCAATTTGCCTGCTTCGATGTCAAGTTCAATTTTCCACCCCTCTTGTTTGGTATCATTGCTTCAGGTGCTGGTCAGAATCATCAGTTATTGCGTCTCTGCCCACGTGTCCCAACAGCATACAGGGTGCTGAACTGGACCACAAGCTGTGGGCCTGCCTCCACATCTGCACCACTTATGAAACTTTCATGTGTTACCCTTTGTGGCTCTGAAAGAACCTTAATTGGAAAAGGAGAAATGTGCTGTCGGAAGCTGATTCCTCCAGTGGGATGTAAATTTAATGGAGACTCACTCTTCCTGATGAAGCGTGGGCCACTAGGGTAGAGTGTGATTATAAGGGCTATCACTAGGTATTACAGGTTGACGGCATTTAATAGATGCTGCTGGACTTTCTTAGCTGTGGTTGAAATTAAGAGGAAGGCCTGCATTACTTTATTTCAAAGTGGCAGCTGGTCTAGCACTCTCCGTCTTCCTCCTGCGCAGCTCGGTTATGTGAGTGGGAGGTTATGAACTCTCTGACCCATGTACTCGTCCCTCTAACAAGTCTCCAGTCAGACTATTTATTTGTGTTTGTCTTAGTTAGTACGTGTAGAAGACAATACAACACAATACTGCATTTATTTCTGCAGCTTGCACGTTTAACATCAAAAGGAGCGTAAGCTGATTAATCAGCCAACAGTAAATTAACTGTAGCAATTTTAATAATGTAATAATTGCACTTTGACAAGCAGACATGCCCAAATTTAACTGGTCCCAGCTTCCAAAATGTAAATATTTCCTAGTTTTGTTAGCCTGCTATGATTGTAAACTCATTATCTTTGGATTTTTCTCTCTCAGTAGGACAAAGCAAGGCATTTGGGTGGTTTGTTTGTTTGTTTTTCTTTTCTCACATTTCCTAAATCAAATGTGTAACATTACAAAATGACCTACGAACTGATTAATTATTAAGATAACTGTCACTTAAAACCATAATGTGATCTCTGTGGGCTGATGATAGTGCAATGGGAAACAGGCATCATTTCAGTCAGTTTCTAGTGAAGCTGATGTAACATTTATGCTCCAGCTACAGTACAATTCCTTTTTAAGGATTAAATTTGAAATGTTAGCTGTAGTCCAATTTTCAGGGTTGATATCTGGCTGTTTTTCTTGGTTCCATAGTTTAAACCATGCTATGGAAATACAGCACTGTATGGTTGCATAACGAATGGAGAATTAAAGACATGAAACTGTTCCCAAAGCAGGAGTTGAACTCAGGCTGTCTGGATAAAAACAATCCTGTGAGACCTGTACATTATAAAAACTGCACTTTATATTATGACCCATTAATTAACATGGGTCAAGTGATTTGGATTTGACCAGATTTTTAGACACACTCGCACAGTCAAGGGTCAGGGTTAGTGTGGAATTATACTGTAACTGATGCTAAAATGTCACAAATAGTACCTTTGACAAGAGTATCATGAACTCATGGATTACTTTTTATACCTCCTCCTGCAGTATGGAGGTATGCTGAACATTTAGAGTAACCCACTCCCTACTGGATGTGGTTATCTTTACTTTATTTAGACCGTCTATCTATCATTGAAGGGTTTAGAAGTTGCTGGTGCGGCCAGAAAACATCCTTATTTTTAAATGTTTTTAACATATCTTCAGACATTTAAATTCTTTAAAGCAGCATTGGTCTGCATTATATATTTCTTTTCCTGTCAACCATTGCAGATAGCACCATTACCAAAAAATTTTGCAATTACCATGGAGGAGAATACTGACATTTATATCATTGTATCACATTTCAAATTCATTTTAATCTGCTGTTGTTATGGAGAGAAGACATGTTACGAAGTGTTTACTGCCATAAAGCATGGGGTTGGGGTGGCGTGGTGGCTCAGTGGTTAGCACTGTGACCACATAGCAAAAGGATCCTGGGTTCGATATCCGTCTGGGCGGGGCCTTACAGTGTGGAGCTTGCATGTTCTCCCTGTGTCTGCGTGGAATTTCTCCAGGTACTCCG
Organism: Naso brachycentron; assembly: GCA_029874485.1. NCBI lineage: Eukaryota > Metazoa > Chordata > Actinopteri > Acanthuriformes > Acanthuridae > Naso > Naso brachycentron. The sequence goes on from JAQFJA010000003.1 coordinate 10,822,811, forward strand.
GTTCCTCCCACAGTCCAAAGACATGCACGTTAGGTTAATTGATGATTCTGAATAGCCCGTAGGTGTGAATGTGGTCGTGAGTGCTTGTTTGTCTCTATATACCAGCCCTGTGATGACTTGTCCAGGTTGTACCCCGCCGTAGCCCAATTTTAGCTGGAATTGGCTCCAGCCCCCCTGCGGCCTTACAAAAGATTAGCGGTTATGGAGGGTGATTTATTGAACATGGGGCTGAGTTGCAAAAGCAAATTTTTCTTTCTAAGTTTCTCTTGGCCTATATGACACAGCATTTTTAAGTGCAAGGTTTCACACATATACGCTCATACAAAGGTCAATATCAGAGTGGGCCACCACACTCTCCGTAATGTAGCTGAAATGAGGAAAGTGTTCTAGCAACTGTTTTCTCCCTCCTACACCCCAGGGGAGCTCACTGAGGCCATTAATCCAATAAACTGCTGTTTGCTGCACTACCTTGACAGCCGCTTGCCTCCACAGATGAGCTGTGTCTGCTCTGAAGATGTATTGGGCAAAGGAGGAGGGAAAGTTAATTTTGAATTGACCTTTCTGATACTTGAAACAAGCTGTTATTTAGGACTCCGTGTCACACACATACACACAAGCACACACACCCCTCCCCTCTTCTCACGCCCTGGGAGTTGTTATTAAGTGTGAGAGCACTGAGACAGACTCCTCTTCAGTTCTGTAATGACCCCACAGCTCTCATGTCCGCAGCTACACTAAGGCGACCTGTTTTCCATGATAAGTAGGAGCCACAAGTGACCTGGAATGAACCAGCTAACGATTGAAACAAAATAAAAAATTCACTTAATTTTTCCAGAGAGAGGAAAACACTAAAATCCTCTCTTTACTTTTAGGAGGACACTGCAAATATTTTACATTAATATTAATCACTCCACTATTAATATTCATAGTAAAATTAAAATGAATTGGCCTATTTTTTGCGTGTGTACATAATCATCTGCTTTTCTCATACTTCAAAAACTTGATTAGCCCGTGACTGTTCATTTTAAACCTGGGGAAGTTTGCAAAAAGTAAACTTATAAAAAGCCACTGTGCTACAAAAATAAGAGCTAGCTGAATGCTAGCATGGTAGCTTAGTGGTTAGCACTGTAGCCTCACAGCAAGAAGGTCCTAGGTTTGATCCAGGTTCTTTCGGTGTGGAGTTTGCACGTTCTCCTGCATGGGTGCTCCCATTTCCTCGCACCATCAAAGACATGTATGTTAGGGTTAATAATCCTGTCAGTACCCCTGACCAAGGCACTGACCAAAGATCTGGAGTTGGTCCCCAGGCGCTGTCCTAGTGCGTATTGTTATGGTTAACTATAAAAAGGATGAGTCAAATGCGGGGGATCGATTTCCCCAAGGGGATTAATAAAGTTATTTCTAACTTAAGCATGCCAACATTCTCCTAACAGTATGACTTTCAGGTATGTTTACCCTGTTTACAGTCTGTGTTTACCGTGTTAGTATGCTAACATTTGCAACAGTATTTACTGATGCATAGGCAATTCACCCTAATGCTAACACAGATGTCTGTACAAGATTTCATGACAAATCCCCAGTCAGAACCATGAATTAATCTCTTGTTTGTGGAAGAGGAAACGTTAGAGGATCACTGAAGTCACTGTGATACACTTTCTGTAAACCATGAATGTCTTTGCAAACATTTGTGTTAATTAAAAGGTAGATACCGAAATTAAGTGGAAAGTTTGGGTCTGACTGGTTGTACTAGAGGTAGTCAGAGGTTAAAGTGAAATGCTCTAAGCATCTTTACTTTAAGCTTAGATTTAAAATAAGACAAAAATTAAATAGGCCCAGTTGTTACTGGTGTTAGACAAAGAATGTAAAACCATTTTACATCAAGTTCAGCTATGTAATTGGAAAGGAGACGTCAGTAACAAACCTGTTCATGTTTTGGCAAAGAGGCAACTACAACAGCTGCTGTGCCCAAATTAAGATGAGCACATTCACGTTTGCACTATTGGATAATTTACACTGGACAGCGAGAAACAATTTACTCTTACACGCACCTTTTAGCGATCCAAGTCAATCATCATCCACTATTAAGTGCTCTGGGCTGTTTGATTTGCAGCTAAGCACTTTTATGCATAATCAATAAAACAGATTTCAGAACACCTCATTTTCCCTCTTCCCATCCTCGTCTGTGGGATTACAGTAAACAGCTGATTTGTAATTGTGAAAGTGTTGAATCTGTGCTGGATTAAACAGATAAACACTTGATCTCCACAAGAATTTAGTGTTATCTCTAAATAGTTAAAGTTTTTATGATTTAATCATAGTGCAAATTCTTACTCTTAATCCCGTTTTAGTGTTTTATATGGTTGTTCATTCAGCACTGTCGACAGAATGATCTGAAAACATCTTTAGGAATTGTTTAGCAGTTATCAAAGGTTTTCTGTTAATCAACTTTAATTTGTTGTTTTGGTTTGTTTGCTAGCAATATGGCTCTGTGGATGCCAGTATCACAGTATCAGTCTGTCAGTCTGCCAGCCTGTTGGTAGGTCTACCACTGAGGTCCAGACTGAATTGGCTCAACCACTTCTTGGTGGATTGCCATTAAATTGGGGACAGACTTTAACTCTAAAGCCACCTGCAGGTCAAAGCTTTCAGACATCCTATAAAATTTTGCTTTAAGATGGAATGAGAAAAATTATGTGTAGACAGTAGTGATTCTCAGATTATGTATCCTACTGACTTTGGTGATCCTGTGATGTGACATGTTTTGGCACCACCAGACGGCAACTTAAGGCACGTTTCCACTTTACTCTCCTTTGGTATCGGGTACTTCTCTGGGAGTCGTTTTGCATTAGAAGATAGTACCGCCTCAGTGTAGCTGGTCATCATAGCAATGCTGCACAAAACTGCTGTGATGTCATCTTCAATGTGACACACACATACGCACAAAGCAAAACTGAGGCTGTTACAATAGCTTGGCTGTTTAAAATAATAAAATATAAACTGCTCTAGCTCATCTGTTCGCTCATGACACCTGTAGTTGTTGAGCACTGAAACTTATACTGTAAACACATTCTCAATTCTGTTATTCCAACTTTAAACTGTTTTGCTTGTGTTTGTTGTGAATGATTCATATCCTCAATTTCTTGAGTAATATTTCCTTTAGCTCTCATAATACATTGGTCATCTCTTCCATCTGATAGCTATACTTCCTGTGCATTATCAAGCCATTACTCTTTCCCTGAAGAATCATCATCACTGTTACTTCCTGTATTAGTGTTTTTTTGTGGGCTGCGGGGAAAAATTTGTGTCAGGAATCCGTATCTGTCTTGTACAACCAACACATTTTTTTAAAAATGGGAAATGATGTTTCTAAGGGTTGCATTTCATTTGTTCCGGACAGCTTCATATAAAGCATTTCCATGTTGGGTTGCTTCGACCATCAGCAGGAACAACACAGCACCACTGATTGGTGCAGTCAAAGATTGTTTGACCTGGAAAATGGCTTCTGCAGCTCCACTCATTATTCAGCATGAATTAACATTTAAGAAAAGTACAAGCATTGAGTATATTCCTCTTTGCAAGGAAATATAATAGCCTCTCGTCTCAGATCTGCTTCTATCAGTCTCTGGGTAGAAATGGGACTTCAAAAGGCTTTTACACTTCGGTATTGCTCATACACACTTATCCCTATTCATATACAGTATGTGAATGTGTGCCAGAAAGAGAGAGTTGTCATGTGGTGTGTCAGAGGAAAGACTGGTTTGATCCTCCCCCGTGTTCACAGATAAAAGTCTGTGAGTCACTGACTGGGATCTTTTAATGATCTCCGCTCCACCTATTTCCACCTCTCTGTCTTTTCTATCAATAATACCATGTGCACTGTGACTGAATCGTCTTGTTCTCACCATACAAGCTGCTGCAAATTGACAACATGAGTTCCCATATAGACAGTTCCAAGCTGCACAGCTGCAGAGAAATAAAAGAAGATGTGGAATCTTTCACCATAACGACATTATTGTTTGTAGGTGACATGTATATCTTTATCCATTGAAAATCCTGTGCTGATCTTTTAGCCTATTCATTGTGAGCTCCTGCACTCCCTCCGTTATAGCTCCCATCCATGTTTTCCATTCTCAAACTCGGACACAGCAGTATGAAGCTATGGAAAACAGTAAAGGATCAAGTGGATTTGGTTGCTGAGGGATGACAGAAGGGATCTGGGCAGAGAGTTTTTAGCGCTCCTTGTCCTAGTTAGGCAGGGCAGGGGATTCTTCCTTGAGTGTGAGGTGGAGTATAGGCAGTGAATTATTCAGTGCAGCTTCCTTTAGGCATGCACCCACTCAGCAGCTTTCACACACACATGCAGACCCACTGCAGACACACACACACACACACACACATGTGTATGTCTTCGAAGACATTAGTTTAGGGTCATAGGGACAGCTGAGGCATTGTCAGATCAATACCTAGCAGTTCGACTTGTACCCCTGACAGCTATCTGCCTCCCTCTGATGTATCATCCGTTTGTGCGTCCTGGCTTTTCAGTCAACACATGTGACACGTAAAGACGTGCAGGATGTCAGCCACGATTTCTGTTGACCAGCCGCTATCACAGAGTGAGTTGGACAGCTCTCAGTTTAAAGGTGTTACGTGAAGCTCCAAGCTGTCATTTCAGACTTCAAAACCAATTGCTGCTGGAGGTAAGAAAGACTTCACAGACAAGAGTCACAAGACACTTGGCGACGTTTTCAGCAGCTCTCACTCGGCTCCTGGATGAGCCCTGAAAACGTGACCCACTTCAACGCTTCTGCGCAATTTGAACTGTGATGACTTTGGCAGAGTCGAAGACAGGACATGTCAAGGGTGATGTGAAAGTGAAAGCTATCAGGACTGAAACCCAGGTCAGTCAGTCCATCAGGCAGTCGGCTGGAATTTAAGTCTCAGTCTCCTAAAACAGAGCTGAGGAGATGCCCTGAACAGCCAAAGTACAAATGTAGAGCTTTTTCATGGCAGTGGACATTTCTGTAACTGCGAATTAAAGCACAACAGTAGTTGAAGATATTTGCCTAGTCATCATGAGACTGAGCAGCTTTTTGTGCATCAGATCAGCACGGGTGTTGATAACATTATTTAGCAGATCAGGTATCGCCATGACATAATCAATCCACATTCAATTGAGTTTTTATATTAAAGTCATTATAGAATTTTGTTTTTCTAACATAATTTTCAATTACTCAGTCACAGTTGGCAGCAGTGCCCTCTGTCGTCTTCTGCACAGTGCAGATTTGTGTCTCTGCAATTTCTGACAATTGGACTAAACACACACACTAAGTGTGCAGTAAAATTAATCAGTCTTTGTCATGTTGATCTTACTTTCCACATTTTGTTGTGCTGACAAAAATGTTGTGAGGCACATATTAAATCTTAATGGAGTTGCAGAATTGCAAATTATTCTTGTTTATCTCTCCGCACCGCAATTTAGTCACTTTCTGTACTTTTTAAAAACATTTTAAAATCTCATTTTAGATCTTTAACTTTATTCTTTCTTGTCAAATCCACCTTCTCATCCAGGTGGACAAGAAAAGAAAAATAAAAGAAGAGAAATATAAGAAAGAAAAAAGTATTATTGTTCAGACAGAGTGATTTATTTGATATGAACACTTTGAAAATGTGTCATCAGCAGCACAAGACCAGGGATTAGAGTAGGTCTAGATGTTCAAGAAATTCCCTGTGTTGTTATATTTGAAGAATTTCACAATAAATTTAAAACTAAAGGACTCGAAATTCAGAAAAAAAAAAAACTCTGGAGCATAAACAAGGATAAACACTTTAAAAACCAGCAGGCTGTAAGTGTAGTGGGGTCTGGCAACCTTCAGTGAGTCATTTCCTTGAGTCTGTGAGAGGTCTCCAGGTAAAAATAAGGCTTTCATTTTATTATTCAGTTCATTAAACAACGCAAAATAAAGTGTTTGTGGTTTAAACAGCCCCACTCCGCTCTCCCTACTTAAAATATCGGTCATCTTAGGTTCAGATCAGCGCCTCCGTCGAGTCACCTCCCCGCAGAGCCTCTTCCCCCCCCCGGAGGGACCGAGCTTTGGTGGGTCGGGGGGGACAGCCGGGCACGCCTGCTTCGGGACAGCGGGTGGGCGGTTGCGATGCTGTAGGAGGAGAAGTGGAGGTGGGGGGGTGATGGATGTGTGACGTTGGCGAATTGCAGCAATTGCCAAACTGTAGGCTACGTGAGGAGAGACCAGCCAGGACGCGCTGGATACAGCAGATTTAAGGAGGGAAGGCGGGTGGAGGAAGGGGGTGGGGGGAGAGCGACAGACAGAGCTAAAAAAGCCCATCAACAGGGAGTTGGATGGATGCGCGGGGACGGAGAGCACGCGAGCGGCTTTAGAAACATCAAGGGTCCCATCAAGAGGTCTGGTGTCTGCACCAAATCAGCTTCAGGGATGTAGTCGAAGCGGATTCGAGCTCAGCCCATCCGAGCTCATCAGAATGAAGAAACACTCCGCACGGGTCGCCCCGCTGTCCGCCTGCAACAGTCCGGTGCTCACCCTCACCAAAGTGGAAGGTAGGGAGAGCTCGTGTGCGTTTGGAGCGTCTGCAAACTGTCTGTGGGCAGTTATGTTTCTGGGCATTTCGATGCAGCCTCAGCTGACCTGACAGAGAGAAGATTGGGCTGAAATATTTCTCACCTATCGCACTCAAGAGGTGGATCAACTTTAGAGCATATGAAGGGAAGACAAAAACAAGCTCAGAAATCTAAATCCATGATGCAACAATATGCAAACAGTTTGGCATGTGACAGCATCTTGATCATGCAGTCGGAATTTAATCGCATTATCTATTTATTAGGTCTTGCATCATGTGATCTTGTAAAATGAAGCCAGAAATTGACCCGATTTGCCCAAAATATGATGGTAGATTGACGTATTGCTTTTAAACCCCCCCTCCTTTTTTAACAAGCCAGACTCATTTTAGCCTGATAGGCACTGTGCTAAATTTACTGGTACCTAGTTGTTATTGCAGCAGGGATTCCCCCTCTCTCTCTCTCTCTCTCTCTCTCCATCCTCCACCTATCACAAGCTGCAAGGGTCTCATCTAAAATACCAGAGCATCACGTCAGGGCAGCTGGGACCAGAGCCTCGGCAGTAAACATGTTATTGGTCCTTGTAAATCCTCCATGAGGCTGCTAGTCTGCCACCGTCATGATGGGACAGTCTTTACATATATTGGGTCTTTGCAGAGTCCATCTGATCTGCAAGAGCACATAAGAAACTGACATTTCTGCTGCTGACATCAGTAAGGGACATCTCCTCTCCTACTCTGAAATGTGTGTGTTTCTGCATCATTCCCCACACATCTGTCCTGACATCTTGACCAGGTTTAGTGGCATGGCTCTCCTCCTTTCTTCCTCCAGTGTTCTCCTCAGCCTCACGCTCGTGAGCAATGTTATGCATTTTTTAATCCACCCGTCAGTACAGAGGACTGCTGAGTGCGAGCGTCGGGTAAACGCTGGATTTGCTGCTGATTTCACAGCATTTTTAGCGCCTTCATCTGAGGAAATCCATCGCACAGCAGCTATCTGACAACCTTAGGAGAAAATAAGAATGAAATGAAATTATTATATCATGATTTGTGTGGAAAAAATGGCATTCTTATACATCTTTAACCTCATAATTTAACACTCATATGGAAAAAAAAGAGCTTATAATGACTTTCTGGTAAAATAACTGTTTGTTCAGCTTATGTTAGAAGAAGGTTGCTGGAGGCTGAACTTGGTGCAGCACAATAAAGTGCTTAAATAAACACTGATGGCGACTCGTAGAAGGTCAGTGAAGCCTCCAAAAAGAGCTCTTTTCAAGCTATATTTAATTAAAAAAGTTAATTATGAGGACAATAACATGAGTACTGGTGAAACTGTTTACTCCTCATTCCCTGCTTAAGCAGTTTTGGGAGTCAAATGTGAGCTCCAAAGCTTGCTGACGAAGACTGTTTAGTGAAGCTCAACTCTACCTGTGCTCGTGTTGTTTGGGAGTTGCCGACAGTTTGAGGTAAAATATGAAAATCGCTGAAAATGCTTCATTATTCATAATTAATGACGGGGCCAGCTGCTTCCTCTGAATGAGGAATTTTAATGCAGTTTAAACTGCAGAACTATCAAATTAAGATGCTGAAGCTGTTTAAACTGGGTTGCTTGTATTCAGTCACTGTGAGGCATTCTGGGTAAGCTCAGAACAACCACTGCTGCTGGATTACCAAAGATTTTAAGCTTATTAGCGTGAATGTCAGCTCAAAATGTTTTATTTTCCGGATAACTGAGATGGTGGGCTCTTTTTTGACTTCTGTATGCAGAATAAACAACATCTACGCTGTGACACGAGGCTGTGGATGGAGAAAGGATTGTAAATGTATGTGTGCGTTGTGGATGATTCAGTATTGTGAAATGTTGAAGGGAGTCAAAGCTGTAGAGTTTATGATGTTCAGTTCTTCATTTCAGCAGCTGCTTTGAAGAAGGAGGGAATCACAGGGGTCCACAGCGGCTCAACACGCAGCTTCTCAGAGACTCTGCTGCTTATGTAACACCAGCTAAAAAACCTCTGTTCTCCTCACTCGTTACCTGCGCAGGGTTTGGGTTTGTTTTTTTAATAAGTGATCGTTTCTTTGTCTTCTTTTTTGTGCCCACTTAAAATCTGCAGTTCCACATAGTAAAAGCGTGGCAGTGTGCAGGCTTTAAACAGCAAGTATAAGACTGAGGACAAGTTGTGGCATGTTCGGCTTCGTTAAACCCAGTTGAGATAAGGGCCCGACCGATGGGGGATTTTTGGAGCCGATGCCAATACTGATATTAAGGAGCAGGAAAATTCCAATATCCAATACATCGATTGATTATCTGCAGTGTTGGGGAGTAACTTGTTACATGTAATGAAATTATGTAATTTAATTACAAAATTAATGTAATGGTAATCAGTCACAATTACTGAGACAGA
>JAQFJA010000003.1:10831903-10846239 GCA_029874485.1 Naso brachycentron
TGTGAAGCAGAGTTTCCGTTTCGACTCGTCTTGGCAGAAAGGGAATGCTGTGTGGTTCACAGTGTTGGCGAGTAACTTGTTACATGTAACAAAATTATGTAATTTAATTACAAAATTAATCTAATGGTAATCAGTCACAATTACTGAGACAGAATGTGTAGCCTAATTAAATTACAATTACTTATGAAAATGTTAATGATTACAGAGGAGGTTACATCCAAATACTGTCTGTAAAAAGCTTAGACTATGTGTTGAATAATATTTATTTTGCTGCTTTGCATGTTTTGACGTGCAGAATGCCTTCTTTAGCTATTTCCAGTCAAGGCCGTTTAGTTTGATGCTATTCTGATGCTTTTGATTGGTTCTCCATTTGATTTGCAGCACCCCAAGTCTGCCATTAACACTGCCTGGTTTAAAATATTTGAAAATTGTTAACAGTTGAAAACATCCATCAGAAATCTAGAAAAGTAATCAAAAAGTTATTAAATGTATTAAGTTACATTATTTTGATTGAGTACTTGAAATATTTACATTACTTATGACATTTTAAATAGGGAAACTAATTATCTTAAACCTTTTTACATTTCCAAAGTAACCTTCTCAAACCTGTATATGCATATAGGTATATATTCAATATCAGCTGAGTATGGTCATCAAAAACCTTTGATAAATATGTGTAATTGAGGCAAGATATCTTACACTATAAAGGAAAACTGTTTTGGGGGGAATTCAGTAGATTGATCCAAAAATCCCTGTGTAAGACAAGAAAACTGATTCGTTCAAATATGGAGGAACTAGGAGGATTATATTTCACAGTACGCACATGAACCACCCGCCTGCTTGTGGTGGACCTTCAACGCCTCGCTTCCCACTGTCAGTAACTGTGTTCCTTGTTTTACATGCTGGTGTGGCATAACTTACACTGATAACATTAATGATGCTTGCCCACTGGCGCCCCCACGTCAGTTCGCCTTTTTTAAAATCAATACCGTCGGACGGACTGACGCTGTCGCATCTGTGCAGCAGCAGCCGTGAGAGCAGCAGCTGAGGCTGCACAGAGTTGCTGCAGACACACGCTGTGACATTTCACTGGTAATATGACGAGAGTGAGGAGAGCTGACCAAATGCAAAAAGCACCCACTTCTTAACATTTCAGATGCTAAGAGAGAAGCTGAAAACTTGAGTGAACGAGAAATAACATCTGTTACCTGCCACCTGAAGCGATTCATCCGACGGGTCTGCTCTTGTTCCATTAAGGTTACTTTCACAGACGGTATAAAATTTCTCCCAGTCATATTCAAAATCGATCCGGTGTCAAAAAACGCTGAAAATGCCTGCTGTGTTGCTCTACAAACACATATAGCAATTAGCAAACTAAGCTAACTGAACATGTTGTTGTATTTCCTGTAACCCAGTCACTTCAAAATAAAAGTTTATTCGCGTTTTTGCTTGTTAAATGCTTTTAATGTGAAGCTGCAGCTGTAGGAAATGATCCGTTTGCGTTAGCGGTAACTTATCTGACTGGCCAAATATAATGATATGAAGCATCTGGACTCCAAACTATGTAATTACACTACTTTAAATCACTAGTTTAAGCATTTTCCCAGCCTTAAAAAACAGTTTTAGTGTGGGTGCATATCAGAGAACGTAAATGCTGATACAGATATAGCTGCGATAGGCAAATATTGGCTGATATTGCTGGCAAACCGATATATCATCAGGATCTAATTATGAGATCTAATATACCGTTTTTATTTTAGGGCATGAAAATTCTTTTTCCTACTTTCACTAGATCTAAAACATTTTCTCCGCAACTATCAAGTCAGACACAGGAAAAAGAAACCACCGTCAGTCATCTTGAACACAAAATTTGGAAGTACAACTTGAGGTTAGGATCACAGCAATCTATCATCAGGCAGTATATACCAGAAACTACAGCTGTAGGATCCAACCTTTATTCCTTGCACGTTGCTTGATTTAGATTTGTAACAAAAAACAATTTCTGGGTATCTCTGCCTGCAGCCACGAGTTTGATTCACTGTCTTCATCTGGAACATTTACCTCATCCTCAAGCTGTTTTCATGACATATTCACCCAGCCAGCAGCCCATGGATGATAGCTATTGATTTCTCTTCAGATGCATTTCTGGTGATGATGTCTTTTGGGGAATGTCTGCATTCTTCAGTCATCAGGGGGTAGGAAGTTGATAAAAGTCCCTTTAATCTCTGTAATTTCTTTTCTCGCTTTGAAACAAAACAGGCATCTTTAAAGTGATTTCGCAAACAAACGTCCCCCAGGAAGCCGGTTATATTTCACTAGCTGCAGTTATGGACACACTGAACCTTTCCCCAGGGCCCCATGCACCATGACCACAGATTACTGTATGTCAAGGGAATGATAAATTGCAAATGTTCATGCAAAGAAGAAGAGATGTAGGTCAGGATGGGGAGATTTCTGTCATGATTTTATTCGATCCTCAGTGAAAAAGAGCTTCTTTGAAAGATTTGCTGTTTTATTGAGAACAATCCAGCAGTTTGCTTTTATTCTGTCTGCTTCAAGAGTTCAAACACATTTTGAGAAATCCAGCAATGGCAAGCAGACTAATTCTTTGTGTAGATATTGCTTGATGTGATCAATGAAAGTTGATGAATTTGGCCTGTCTGCCCTGCTCTTTGTGTACAGTGCATGAGTGTCATCTTCATCTTAATAAAATGTGCATTTGGCGCAAGAGCAACAGCATTTCCCTCTGAGCAAGTGAGCCAAAAAGCAGAGAGCTATTAATCACTTTGTCGACTTGAGGGGAGACACACAAAAACCTGAATCATGTTTATTGTTTAACAGAAAAATAACATGACATGTTCACTTCAGGCACACTTGGAAAGCATAGAAACAGAATCTTGCCTCTCTTGCTCATTTGCATGTGTCTTATTTGTATGTAAATGTGCACTCAGGCCTGTTTGAATAGCGACAACCTCAGTATGGAGATGAGGCTACATCGGCCAAAACAAAGGTCAAGCATTCGCACATTTGTTCTGCCTGCTTCGCCGGTGTTATGAGGTCACCTAAAGCAGTGATGACGTTAATTTTGGAGTTTTCCTTTCCAAGCTTCTTAAAATGTTGCGTCTTGCTTTCATCCTTTGACTGTAATTGAGCAGTCGGAGGAGTAAAAGTGAGGCTCCTGCTCTGTCTAAATTCATTTTAAAGACTAGTGAAACAGGCCTTTCTTGCTTAAGGTGTGCAGTGAATACACAATGACAACTTTTACTTTAGTAAAAAGCCAAGTGTGTGCACACAGAAAGCTGTTATTTTCATTTTTGTGAGTGAGATTTGAATTTATAGATTGATGTCAAGTGGTAAATTGATTTTTTTTATGAGTTAATAAGTTCATTTGAGATGACTTCCTTGTTGCATGGTTCATTTGTATTCCATAGAAGAAAATGCCCTTTGTAACAGTGTAGTAGTGTTTCATCTTGCATCAAAATCCTCTGCAAAAAGTGTAAAGAGCAAGCTCTAAGCTCTAATCCTTAATAGAGAGAGTTGATCCGAAAGCTGTCTTCAGGGCGCAGGAGGACTGCCGATCCTCTGCAAATGAAGTCACAGGCAGAAAACCAGATGGTACAGTTGTGGTGTGCCTGGAAGGCTAATTGTCACAAAGCTGAAATAACAAAATATTTCAACTGTCCCTGCAGCACTTGTAGTAATTGTGACCAGCCTGGGAACTGTGTCAGCAAAAATGAGTGCTGTGTGCTTCGGTGCATTTCATCTGTGAAAATGACTTCGCTGGCAGTTCACTCGTACATCTAGTTTGATAAACTTCCTTTCTTGATTTTAATGCATTAAAAAAATCGGCCATCAAACTGTAAGGCTCATTTCATGTCAGTGTTGCAGCAGCAAGAATGAGAGTCTGAAGTCAGGTTCATGTAAGGCCCCACATTATCAGTGGCCTTGGGGTGCATAAGGGGAGTAAAACCGCTGTTTGGGCAGACACTCCGAGTGTACACCTGCGGTGGTTGCCTATCCATTACTTTAACAGGGGCGCTGTGGCCAATCTTTTAAATATTGATTTGTCGCGGAAAGTGCTGGGACTCTTGCCAGTCTGTAACACTGCAGGTCCATCACGCTATATTCACTGTTGTAAAAGACTGTGAGAGGGGGAGCGATGCTTCCAGACTTGGGGATATGCAGTCGGGCAGTGTGCCTGGTGACAAATATAAGTATTTGTTATTGCTCTGCTGCAGCAGTCACACACAAACAACGACAACAACAATCTCTGGCCGGCTTAGACCGCTGTTTTGTCATGTCACCAAACCAGTGAAGCATTGGAGGGCTTTAGCGTTGACCTGCATCGTGAGCAGCTGTTGAACCAGCTGGGCAGGTCAGGGCAGTGACAAACAACAAGTTCGCCACTGGCAGAGGAAGTCGCTCCGCTGTCCTCTGAGGTTGAAGGAGAAAATGATTGGGAATTAAAGAGAGCAGGATCAGTAACAGTTGTCCCGCCCTTGTCTGCCCTCCTGGGCCTTGTCCTTTCTGCCCGTGTGGTCCCACCTTCAGCCGGCTGACTTAGCCGGGTGTGTTTTCCGCCCATCTCTCTGTTGTGTTATTGCGCAAGACAGGCTTGTCAGATGAGGCTGCTGTGGTGTGTTGAAAGGCCGCTGACTGACAGCTTGCCTGACCAAGCTGTCACAGCCAAGTATCACAGACTCCCACTGTCTGTCAGAGAAAGAGATTACAAAGACAATGACTGCTGCCTGTCTGTGTGCTGTCGGTCTGTGTGCCTCCTGTATGTCATGATAAAAGTACCACTCCTAATGTGACATTTGTAGTTTAGAGTTTGTAGCAAAATTCTTAGAAATGGTCTCACTCTTGAAACAAATACAGACTGTAAGGCTAAGAGTTTGTCTCACATGTCAGAAATGACAAAGTGCATTAGTCGACGTGCCACTGAGGGATTTATTTTTGTATTGATGCACTGATTGATGTTGTGTGACAGCCAAAGATGAGTTCAAAGAAACTCCTACATTTTGCATCTCTGAGCCAAACACGGACTTCACACTTTAATGTTTAATTATGAGCGTGGCAGAATGAGTTGTAATAAGTCGCACCAGTCAATTCACATTCATCGCCAAGTAAACGCAGTGCACAATAAGACGAGGAGAAGAGTTCCTGTGAAGTGTGTACAGTGATTGATCTGTTTATCCTCCCAGATCACTGAGGCAGAGCGCTGCAGTGCACTCTCACTCCCACGGAGGTGTCGCCAAACAGACCAAGCTCTCTTACCTCGGCGTCTCAAACTGATTGGAGGTCACAGTGAAGCACCCTCTGCAGTTGTTTAACCACCCTGGCAAACCAACCCTAGCCTGATGCTGTCCGTGCTGCTGCCTGCTAGGATCTTTGTTTTTGCTCTGGGTAGCGGCAGGATGGCAGAGAGACAGTGGTGGAAGACGTGGGCGGCGGCCTCTTCAGGGAGCTACAGTGGGACATAGCCGGGCTTTCTCGGCCTGTCATGGCCGAGCTCTGTGAAGTGTGAGAGCAAGCAGTGAAGGCAGGGCTCTGCTGGCACGTTTGGGAGTTGCAGCTATCAGCAGGAGAGATCTGCACTGCAGAGTCTGCAGGGGGAGGGAGGAGAGCAGGAGTGGGAATGAGGCTGGTCAGGAAGCGGAGAAGCATGGACTGAGGTGGAGAAAAAACTGGGAAAACCTCCCAGTTAATGACCAGATAAATCTCAACACGATTCGAGGGGCTTCGATCTTATTGGAAGTAGGATGTATTTTCAATGCCAAGCCAAGGAGGTGCTCAGTGTACTAGAGGACTAAAGGCAGACAAATGAGAACATAAGATGAAGATTGATTCCCTGTGCCTTTGCTGGTTAAGAGACTAATTCATCTACAGATTTTCGCACAGGTGGAGAGGTGTTGCCCAAAACAAGTGCATTTCCCTACAAAAATGTTAATCAAGGAGAAAAGTGCGACATGACAGGCTGTGATAAAGACCCAGCGGCTCTAAAATAATATCCTCTCTGTTGATAAATACTTTAGGCATCGGCGCAAAATCATCTTTAAACACTTTCTCTACTCTCTTAAACCACACGTCCTGTACGTAGTGAATTTTTATGGTATTAACATGCTTTAGCCCAGCTGCATTGATCTGCTCAGGAAACAAGGAGAAGCCATACACGGCTGTCAGAGCGGATCCAAAGCTGGCGCTATAAGGATGCCAAACATATTCTTCCTGTCGCCAGTGATTTCACAGATGCCTGTTTGGTTCATTTAAGTACATTTGGACACTGAATGTGTGAATGAGTGGAGATATTTTCATGGAGTTACATGCTAACACAGTAATCTTGGGCCTTACCTAATCTACATCTGTTTGAGATTAATTATGAATTGTTATAAAAGAATAATCACGGCAGCTGTCTTTTTACCGCAGTCACCTCAGTGTCACAGGGTGACCTTGACAATAGACATTTGATGATACAGTGACAAGGTTAAGAGCTTTCAGTTAATCATGTAAGAGTTACAGGAGACTCTTTCTTGGTTGGAGTTACGGTAATGATGGCTTGAAATGTCATTAGCCGTGGAGCCTCTTTATCTCGCTCAGCCACTCGACTGACCCGGCTCTCACACTGATGAGTTCAGCTGTGCTCCATGTTGTTCATCACCAGCAGTCAAGGTTTTTTTCTTTTCTCATTGAATTTTTATGCGGCTTTAACAAGAAGTACACAGCAAATTACATATTTATTTTCATTTAACCAGCGGCAGTCAATGTTGATACTGTATCAGTAGTCTTAATGAGGCTGAATGTAAAAGAAGCATGTTACCTTTAAATCATTAAGTGCTTCAGTATGTAATAAATGATATTTTAGCATTTAATCGCAGCAGCTCTAATTAATAATTCATACTAGCGTGTTTTATTTAATAAGAGAGGGATTATACTGTATTCTGAGTCTGGTAACAGCTTCATTCACGAGTGCAGGCTGTGTGGCCACCACGCTTAATGTTGTCATGACACGTCACTAAGTGTGTTCACATGTGCCAGAGCTGGAAATGCTTAGCTGGGCTCCAGAGCCTCTCTGGGGGCTGATTGGCTTGGCCCATCACTGCATTTGGAAGATTAAACTGTGCTGCAGTACAAAGCAGTGGCCAGGGCCGCGGGATGTGGGATGGAGGCCCAGGAAGGACAAAAACTGGGCAGCGTAAACAAGAGATGACCTTCAGAACAAGACTAAGCGGCTTGGAGCTCAGAATAGAGAAACTTAATTCTCACCCTTGTGCAAAAGGCTTTGACAGACGTCCATGTTTGTCTGTCTCTTTTTTCTGGTCTTTCGCTGATTCATCGTTTCATTGCCAGAACAGACAATGATCTTGAATCATCTTTCATTGCTGCCAAATTTGCCTCAAGGCTTCAAGAGCTGTGAAGTGCTTGTGCAGCAGAAGAGAGCATTGTTTAGGATGCCCAAATTATGCTGCATAATTTCACCTTAATTGCACCCTGCGTTTGTTTTGGGGGTTTTTTTGCACAGTCGATAAACAGAAATAAGACTCTCTTGTGCATTCACAGGAGAGCCTGAGGAAGCAATGGGCATTAGCATGTGAGGTGATAGTCATCAGCACAGTTAATCTGTGATGTGATGAGACCACCTGGCAAGGTCAGAGGCAGCCCTCCCAGGAAGACTGAGTCGCCTCATTGGGCATGATGGAAACCCTCTTATGCAGCCCTTTTGTATAATACGTAGCAAGCCGCTTATAGCTGACAATAGGCTTCCCTCTGATTACACAGATTACATTAATATAAAGACACACGGCGGCATCCATGCTTGGTTTATGCCAAAAAATTGACACAAGAGAACTGGTATATTAGAGTTTGGCATCCTGTTGACGCTGTGCGATAATAATTTTCAGAGAAGATTCATTCTTGTCTCACTGAGGCCGTTTTGAAGTGCGTTCTGTATTCCAGTCAGCAGCATACAGTGCAGATGAATCTGCAAAAGGGTCCCTGCGGCATATCATTACCTCCGGAGACACCATTAGGGAGATCCCTCTTTTTTAACTTGTTGGAAGGCAGGAGGCTGCAGAAGATGCTTGTTGCATATTATACAACCGTTATGGAACAGAGATGATCTCAGGTTCTTGTTGTGGACATGTAGTGAAAGTGTAAGCTACAGGCTCTGTTTGGCTCAGAGACAATCTAATTTATTAGGGCTCGAGTGATGATCGTGTTGCATTCCTTTTTTACTGTTAGTCTTAAACAGGATATTTTAATGTATTGTCAATTCATAATGTCACCGAGAGATAAAGACAGGCAGATAAACTGTCTGAATGAAGAGCTGCTGCATGAATAATGTATCTGTTGTCATCTACAGAATAAATGTTCACACAGACGAGCTGAACAGTTGCATGTTTCAGTCTTGTAGCTTTTTAACTTTCATACATTCACACACAGTTTTTCAGCTGTGACTGACTTGTCTCGCGAAGACAAGAGACAGTGCGTTCATAAGTAAGTTTAATGACTCATGGGAATAAAATGACCTTGGTGAATGAAGTACAGAGTGGGTGTGAGTGGGACAGAGAACACTTTGCTTCAATTCACACATTATTGAAGAAGTATGGCGTCTGTCAGGGTTTGACAGGAGCAAGAGGAATGTTAAGTGTTGCTGTGTGTGGCACTGTGCACTCCGGTAAACACACACACACACACGCACACACACGTGTCATTGTAACTCGTGAGGGGGAGAGGAGGTCGTATGGGATTGGATATCAGATCTGCCCTCTTTTGTCCTCTGTTAGACTGCTGCCTGTCACACTTGATCACCACATTTTTACCTCAGATGTCTGATTGATTACCTTCAAGTTCAATTAATCTGTGAAAGCAGCTATTTTTAGCTGGAAAAGGATGTCAAGACATGGGTGACCTGAAGTCACGGGAACAGACAGAAGAGTAGTTCAGATATACTGCTGAAGAGAATCAAGTAATTTAAAAATGCACATTTATAATACTGAGCTTTATTTTGTGGACTCTGGAACTCAGACATACAATAAAATATTCTTGTTTTTACATAAATTTGAGTTCACATCAGAATGATTTAAGGTTCTAACTCATTTGAAAGACAGCAAAATTCCCTCAGCTGAAGCTGAATTCAGCAAAAATCAATCTAGATAACTGAACAAATTTGCAGCATCAGTGTATTAAACTGTCAATCTAACGTGTGTGTCCATCTTTAGGAGAAGAACGCACAAGGGAGAATGTGGTGGGCACCACAGACGCACAGTCGGCTGGCACTACTGCAGGAGCTGAGTCCGGCTCCAGCAGACGGCGGCTCCACTGCTGCATCAGAGTAACAACCGTACAGGTGCGCAAGGCCCTGTGGGGGGTTGCCATGGTGATGTGCGTGTGCTCGTCTTGGGCGGGCTCCACCCAGCTGGCCAAGCTGACCTTTAAGCAGTTTGACGCCCCCTTCACCCTTACCTGGTTCGCCACCACCTGGAACTGCCTCTTCTTCCCTCTCTATTACATCGGCCACCTGTGCAAGAGTCCAGAGAGGCAGACGCCCAGACAGAGATTCAGGTGAGAAGACTGTCACTGCACCACAGCGATGCAAACAAGCAAGTAGGTGTTATTTACGCTGGACTTTTAAAAACAAATGTGCAAGAAGAAGAAGAAAAATCTACAGCAAGGAAGAATAAGTTACTAAGCAATCTGAAGAAGAAAACACCTTTCATGGCCAGTGGTCACAGGACACAACAACTCCTTGTAATTACAAAGCAGCCCAACTATGAAATTTATGTTATTTTAAAAGGAACATTTCAAAATAAAGCCTAAAATTAACAGGTAGTGGAAAGAAGCTAAAAATTGTGCAGTGTATGTTCTTGTTACAAAGCTTCACTGCAGAGTTCTGACCAGTTGGAGTCGAGGTGAACCAGGTGTTTCAGTAGCTGAGGCGTGATGACTTTTTCAAAGTATGGCGGGTTTTGGCAATGTTCTATAGTTGGGAAAATCAGGAATGAAAAAATATAACATGAGGTTTCAAATTTAAGTTTGCATTTGAAGTAATTTAATACAATAAGTCTCAATAACCTGAACAATGCTGTATTGTACCAATACTGGCAATGTATCAGTGTACCATTGTTAGAATGGACAATAACATGAATTTCTGTGCGTAGGTGTCAACTTCACAATGCAATCAATCCACCCCAACACACTTAAGGGTGTTTTTTAAAAAGCTGTCAGCGATGCCACTTTGATTCTTTGGTTTATTTAATTGCTTAAAGTGTATCTTTCCAACCGTTTCTTCTTAATGTCACGGCTAACAAGCCAAATACACAGCCTTATGTGAAGTCTGAATATTTCTTCTGTGGCGCCAACTGAAACTGACTAAGAGAAAAACATTCACAATAAATGTCAAGTCAACTACAGTCAAAGGGAATTGTTTAATTTCACACTCGCCGATGATGCACAGACTCAAAAACTTTCATATCATAGTAAAGAGAGCAATTTTCCCATCAGCTGCAGCCTCAGTAGACCAGAATGCAATGCAACCAGAAGAGATTATTTTGTGGAAAGTTGTTCCCTCAACTGTCTCACTACTCCTCTTTATAAAGTTAAAAGTGGGGTTCAATCTCAGTGACCGCCCCAAACCCTAAGCCCTGAACCCTCTCTGACATGAGTAAGTGCTTGAGGTTGTAAGGGCTGGAAATGGTATAAATAGAAATAATAGCACATCAGCAATGGTGCTGGTGTTTTTTGTTTTTTTATTTCGTTTTAATTATAGATAATAGGACAGGTAGGCCTATTCCAAAGTGACGGATCTCTGTATTTTTTTGTTTAAATTACATCATTTTTGTCAAGAGACACTTATCAAATGTGTCCAGAGACAAAACATAAATTGGTCTGCAGATATGTGAACTTCCAAATAGTTGCCATGAAGGGCTCATAAAATTGGCCCTGTGAGTCTGTGAAGGAGGACATCCAGATTGGACCCTACTATGAAAATAGTCTGGCACTTACTGGGGTGGTTGTTGAAAAGCCTTGTGGGAAATCTATGATCTGTGGTAAGATCTCCAGAAAAGGGTTGCAAGACAAACTAGGGAACAAAATGGACTTTCCTTTAACATTTGCCTTTCTCTCTCGCAAATTATTGGACGTTTTTACCTCTTCGGGCTGCTTAGAACAGAAAATGAGAACATCAGACTTAAGTTGAGGAGCTCACAACCAGTTTGAAGCTGGTAACCAGGAGTCATGTAGATGAGTTTGGTGAAGAACAGCCAAAAGAATAAATCAAAGGCAGTAACAATGAAGAGGTCAGTTTAATCACAAGGCAGCATTAAACTTTACAGATTTATGAACATTAAGCTGTTTGCCAGCGCGTCCATGGGGGAGCTAATTTTGTTCTAAGAAAAACGTACTTCGTGTTTCATCTGTTTGGCCAACTGTTTACCATAACAACAGCAGCACTCTCATAATTAAGGCCTGCTGATAATCTAACTGATGGAGCGTGAGTTGTTTACCTTCTGTGTTTGCTGGTTAGTTATGCACAGACACCCCATGGTCGTATTTGATTTCTAAAATGACACAGCACTTACTAAATGTGGAATATTTCCTGTGCCATCTCTACATATGCACGCTGCTACAGCAAACAGAGAGAATGTGAGCATGTTTGAAGCACTTTCACAGTGGGAATCGTCCATAAATCACGGCCTTTACACAAAAGTCTTATCTCTGTAACCTGCTGTGCTGCTACAGAACAGAGAGCAAAGAGAGGGTGGTGAGGTGGAGGCTGTGGTGTATGGATGCTGGGGGGGGGTCGACTCTGTATTTCTGCTGCACCCCTGTGATGTAGTTCCTCCTTTCTGAGGGCTTACACAAGGATCTGGGGCTCCCGCTCCTCGGCCTGGGGCTGATGTGCTACAAATATCAAACGTTCGTTTCCTTTGAGTTTATTCAAATTGCGCCTGCCAGTAAATCTCAAACAATGCAGAGAAATGAGGACCAAGAGGTGGCTTTTGTAATACCTGTCCTGTCTCTTTACAGAAAAATGGTGGCCAAAGATGATGCTAATGAACTGAGTGGAAAGGATTTAAGAGGCAGACACTCTTTAATACAATTATCTGTTCATCAGCTTTCCTGCTGTATTAACTTGAGATTTACCAGAAAGATTGCAGGTGCAAGAGGCAGAAATATGATGCATCTCATTAAGACAAATCTGCATTTTCTGTATGGAGTTCATGTGTCTCTGTACTGTAGAAGGCTTGACTGTTTATTTTTTTTCCGAAACTCAAAAGTCCTTGAATTAATTAAAAATTATCAGGGTAAAAAAAATGACTTCTTAAAAACAGCAGTTTTTGTTGCACTGTTGCAGAGTTTTATACGGGATAGCTTTAGTACTCAAATGACAAAAAATGTAAAAAGAATAAATGATTTATTATTTAAATAAGAAGCTTTGAGGTGAACATTGAATATCATTGTTGACCCTGGAAATATTAGTTTGTAGAGAAAAAAGAAAAGAAATGAGGGACTGGTAGTTTTTTTTCTCAGCTTTTAATTTTGGTTGTTCAAATTCAAAACAACAAGACAACAAAGTCTCTCCCAAGATATGTTTTACACGACAGATAAAAGTAGTAAATAAATCAAACTGAATAGAGTAAAATGCTTGGTAGGAGTAAAATAGTTGAAAACAAGTTAGATAATGAGATTGTCATCTCTATTGAAAAAAGTAAGAACTGAACAAAGCATTGAATTAAAAAAACACACACACAATTGTTCTAATAATTGCAGTGCAAATTGTTCAGTCACCGTGTGCAGATTAGCTCATGTATAGTGCAAAAAAGTTGAGTTAATTAACTGAGCAAGCTGCATCTGCTGGGAGATACCACAAGATGTTAAAAAGCTCGTAAAAGAACTGATAAGTAGACTTTCTGTTGAAGTTCTAGTCAAACTGTAATGACTGTAACAGATTACCATAAGGCTATAAATATAAATATATAAGTACAAATATAAATTGTGATTTTTTAAAAATTCATCCCTTCTGTTACTGGTCTTATTTACAAGTTATAAAAAAACCCCTAATTATTTAATTTCTTTTTTTTTTATTTAAGAAATTAGCACTAGAGAACGACTTTCTAATCTAAAATGCGTGGACTGAAACTGCAGTGCCTTGAAAAAGGAAGTATTAACTTCAGGAGAGAAACAGCAGAGTAGAAACAAAGCAAACTGTTATTAAGCTGGATTCATCTCCAGTTAAATGATCAACTTTAATGATATTGTCACTAATCTGGTGTTGTGTTTATAGAGGAGCGTGTGAGCAGTGTGCTTTTGGTGCAGACTCAGCTCTCTGGAGCTAATTCAGAACAAATGTGCTACCTGTCACTCTATATTTACGGCTGCTTCACCGCTTTCGCAGGGTTTGATGCTTTTAGGGTAAGCCGTGTAACTCAGGAGCAATGTAAACAGTAGCAGTCAAAATGCAAGTGTCTGAAGGAATGTAATTTTACACTGGTACATGTCACAGTTCAGTTCCTCTTGTACATTTCACAGACTGTGACACATGAATGTCAAGCCAATAGCTTTAAATTCTGCCATTTCAACTTTGTGTGTGCAGTTAAAAACTCTTCTGGAACCTGGTCAAGGCCAGAGTCATGCTAGAATTTGTGAAAGCATCCATAAAATATGACAAAGCTTCATACTTGGTCAGGAACTTCAGTCACTTACCAAGATGTCAAACAGATTCAGTTTTGCTTCCACAGTATCTGCAGTAGGCTGAGCTATGATTCCCTGTTGTGAGTCATCACAACCACAGATATTCATCACATGCACACGCACTTGAAACACTTATTTTGCATATCTCCAGTGTATTCATAAAATACTGACATGTTGGAGCCTTCAGCATTACACAGATGGAACTTCATCCCTTAGAAACTTAACTCTGTCTAACGCTGACGAGGGAGGAAGATGAAAGAAAACGTTAACACTTCATGTAAAGCGTCCACCTATAACACATTATGAACATACATATAATGAGTTATGATGCGCATTTTAAGCGTTTTCATAATGCGTTATAATGCGTTATATACATTCATAATGTGTTATAAGGCATTATAGAGACAGACTTCATAGAAAGTGTTATCAAAACTTTTGTCTGTGGGCTTTTGTGCGACAATAACTACTGTTAAATCTTAAATATTTGGCTTATTGTCAAAAATACCATTTCACTTTCATTTCTTTTGCATAAGGGCCCGACTGATGTTGGATTTTTGCGGCCAAAACCGATATCTATCTATCTATCTATCTATCTATCTATCTATCTATCTATCTATCTATCTATCTATCTATCTATCTATCTATCT
>JAQFJA010000003.1:10846339-10858544 GCA_029874485.1 Naso brachycentron
TATCTATCTATCTATCTATCTATCTATCTATCTATCTGTCTATCTATCTATATAGGTTATTTAGGCATTGACTAATAATATCAGCAAACTGATATGTCACTTGGTCCGTATTCTGCATTGCTTTAACCTTTTACCATTTACTTACACACTAGAGAGCTAACCAGAAATTGACAAAGACAAATCATATAATAAAACACTAGTCTTGCGATACCAGACAATTGGAGATCTCCGCTTACCGATCTAGTTAAGCGAAGTGTTTAGAGACTGACTTGTGAGTCTAATAAAAAACACCTGAGGAGAAAACAATCAGTTTAATTTCGTTTATAGCGATCATTGAACTAAAGCTCAGAGATACTTAGCTTTACTTCCATATTGTAGATCTATTTGCGTTTGTAAATGTTTAGTTTCTTCAGTGGAGCACAGTTGGTCCCTCATGCATTGCCTTGAGATGTTCATTTTGATTTGACTGTGAAAATGGGCAATTACTTTATACACTCACCAATGATGGGAGTCTCTGGTCCCTCTGGTATCATTCTCTCAGACAGGGCTGTTTATGTTCATAAATATTGAATTAAGTTCCAGATCATAACAATTTTTATCAACTATTAAATAGTTATACCACATTTTTCAAAATGCCAACAGTGTGCTCTGCTTTGTGTCTCTACAGGGAGTGCTGTAGGTTTTTTGGGGATGACGGGCTGACGCCTAAGGTGTTTTTCACCAAGGTGGCTCCGTTCGGCCTGCTGTGGATCCTCACCAACTACCTGTACCTGCAGGCCCTCAGGAAGATCAACACAACAGACGTGTCAGCGCTCTTCTGTTGTAACAAGGCCTTTGTCTTCCTGCTGTCTTGGATTGTACTCAGAGACCGCTTCATGGGGGTCAGGGTGAGTCCATCTGCCTGTGTTTGTGCATCTCCGTGAGTTTTGTTGTGCACAGCTTTTCACTTCCTGAGCAAAAAATGTTAGCGCTGCATCATTAGATAAGAGTCGAGCACAGGTCCAAAAAACTCCCAAAACATTTGGGTAGTAAAATAATTTTTTACCCTGTGGGCTGCACACCTCTTACAAATTTCAGCTGTAATTAACAAAATTATACCAAAGACAACAAGCATCCTTGGGAAAAAAAAGTAATTTGCATAATGTAATTGCTACAGTTTCTTATTAAATTATAATGTACAAAATTCCCATTAATGACATTCAGCAACACTTGTGTCCATGTCCAAGTATTCAGATCTTTTGCTTGAGTAAAAGTTCAAATTCCACACAGTGAAAAATACTCATTACAAGTAAAACTCCTGCATTTAAAACCTTGGTTGATGAACAGCAAAATTCACCCACAGCATCAAAAGTTTAAGTATTGTGTATCAATGTCAAAGCAGCATTTGACTGTTGAAGCTGGGCAAGTTGGGTTTAGCTTTTAAACATTTTCTACAATAAGCAAGTTTAGAGTCCAGAGTTTTGGGCCCCTACAATGCAATATAAATCTATATATTTGAAACAAAGCATATTTAATGTAAAATCTTCATCTGAAAAGTAACTTTTAACTGATGTCATCAGATAAATGTGGAGTCAAAAGAATGAAGTAGCCAAAAAAGGAAAATACAATACTCAAGTAATGTACCTTAAAGTTCTGCTTTAGTAAAATTACTTTGTTACTTTCTACCAATGGTTCATGTGTTCTTATGTCTGTCTGTATAAGGTCACATGTATTATCAGTGCAGCTTTTGGTTTTTGGAAACAATGAGATGATGAATGATTGATCAGCCCTTTATCTCTATTACCAAAGTCCCAGATTTACTACATTTCGTTAAGATTAGAGCTTGACCAGTAGTCAACTTTTGAGGCTCAATCTAATATCTAGGCTATAGTTAAGAGTCAAAAAAAGACAAAAGATCATATCACACATTGAATGATCTGATTCCTAAGTCCATTTTTCCTCGTCTGATCGAGTCAGTTTGTTTTATGTTTAAAGCTCTAAAGAGGCAAAGATATCGATATTGTTGTACTTGAACCAGGCCAACATAGAGAAAAATAAGTAAAAATATAGTTTTGTGTGTGTATTTGTGTATTTTCTTTATTGTGTGTCTTATTTGTTTATGTTTTATATCTATGAAAAATCCATTTGTATAGTACTGATTCACCAATATGTCATTCTACCTTAAAACAGTTTTGCTGCAAAAGGCTTCCTAACAGAGCATAACAAGATGACCTCAGCTTACCTCTTGGCTTCTCACCGAGTCTCTCTTTGTTTTAGTGGAGAGGAAGAAGTCCGCTTTTTCTCTGTCTCCTAAACTGTGTATCTATTACTCATGTTGACAAAAAAAAGTCTGTATAAAGCTCCCAAAGGACAGCAGATTATATGTCTTCGATTTCTCTGGCGAGCGTGCTACCTGCGTGCCTGTGATGTTTCGCACTGTGTCAGTCCAACGTGCATCCTGATGTGTGATGTGTCTGCACGTGTGCTTGTCAGCTTTGTCCAGATGAGGAGAGACAAGCAGGAGGAGTGAGAGCTTCAGCTTTGTGAATGAAAGCAATCTCCTGCTCTTCTCCCTCTGCACCTCCTCATATACTTTCATATCTGCAGCCGACCTGCGCTCTGCAGAATGGATTTCCCCCCCTTTTTTTTCCTCCTTACACTCACAACCGGCCTATTTCTCCCTTGTGCATACCCCTGCTCCCTTCCCCCATTATCTGCTATGAAAGGCCTCAGTAAGAGACAAATACTGTAATAATCCTGCTTGTCTCTCTCTTACACCCACAGCCTCTCTCTCTATCACGTTTTCTCTTTCTCTCCCCCTTGCTTGGTGGTGGGGATTGCAGTGTTTGGATGTCTGCAGCAATGCAGGGGATCTTGGACGAGTTTGTCATCAAAGTGAAGGAGGGGAGAGAGAAAAATGGAGGGTGCTAAATCATACCTGTTCAGCAGGGATGTGGGCTGTTCCGGTTATTGTGCGTACATAAAAAGTTGGCATTATTTTATAGCCTCTGTTTGGTTGGAAGAGCCAGTTGGTTGGTGTGGGACTTGTTTGGATTTATCAGTTGTAACAGGCTTTAGATACAAATGACATACATCCACATCCACATACTGCATCACGTCAGTGACTCAACATGCAGGTGTAATGATCCTTTCCCCCTTCTGACCTTTAAAATTGCGCTGAACCACCTCAAGAAACTAAAACACCAACATACGCAGGGTCTCTGACCCCGTGAGCAAACAGTCCGTCACAAGACATGAAAGGTGTTTCGGTGACTGACAGGCAGCCTGCAGTGCAGAAAGAGCTGTTTTGCCAAAGGTGCCCAAGGGCTTTGGCCAAGCAAAAACACACGGCTCATTTATCTTCCTGACACCTCCTTAATGCAGAACTAATCCACTCAGCTGGACTGCTGCCTGTCCACATCGCTATTCCTCAGCCCAGCGCAGCACATGCATGCACAGTCATGACCATATGTACTCAAACATTAAGAAAAGACGGATGCTGTAAATGTGATGAAGCATATATGCCGGATTTGGGTTGTGATTCTTGAAAGCGAAGTTGCGAGGAGCAGATGAAACAGATGGTTTGGTGCTGTTTTTGAAGCTAATCGCACAGGCATGTGGAGTGCGAGTGGGTGTGAGCGATGGCGGTTGGTGGATCGAGGGGGGTGTTTGGTTTGTAAACATGAAGGCAGTGTAACAAAAATCAATGTCAGACAATCGAGTGAACAGTGTAGAAGCTGCCGGTTCTGTGCTGGAAGCGCTTGTGCTGTGAATTTGAGAACAGATTTGTTGTGTGAGGAAATGTGGGTACCAAATGAGCCGTCTGCTGACAATAAAACAAAACTCACAAATTAATTCTACCTTTTCCCAGCCTTGTCCTGTGAGGCTCGTGATTTCTGCTGTGAATAATACAAGCGGAGGCCATGTGTGCCTGCTGTGTAGCTGCACAGCAGTAAAGGCTCAGGCATCTTAATCACCGCCATGCGAGCCACATGCCGTCCGTCCGTCACTCACTGATATCCCCCCCGCTCTCTCCACAGATCGTAGCTGCTATCTTGGCCATAGCAGGCATTGTCATGATGACTTACGCCGATGGATTCCACAGCCACTCAGTCATCGGCATTACTTTTGTGGTGGCCTCTGCTTCGATGTCAGCGCTCTACAAGGTATTTGTTTGCATTTGAGCTGTTGGAAAGAACTTTACTGGAGAAGCACTCCTTTGTTTGCAGTGGAACAAAACATTTAAAAATAGCTAAAATGTATGCATAAACAGTTGTGCCTTGCATAAGAAATTATAGCTCCCTCTCACTTATGTAACAAGGCGGCAGAAGACAGCAGGGGATCATGAGTGTGAGACTCTGGCAGAAACGTGCGCTATGTGAGTTTTTGTGCCGCCCGTGCTGTGACGTCCTGATCAAGGAGGTTACAGTATAGACGGCTGTATTTTGACGGGGCTTTATCTCCTCTGCCCTGCTGTCTGTGTTGCCTCGAGTGATAAACACACGGCAGCAGTCCTGTGCCAGAGATATGGCAGGTGTTTGGCAGGTGTGCCCACTGCAATATCGCTCTGCACCTCAGGGGGCGACTTTGTGCATTCAAGGCACTCCTCCCTGTTTATGCTCAGGTGCTCTTCAAGATGGTCCTGGGCAGTGCCAAATTCGGAGAGGCCGCACTCTTTCTGAGCATTGTTGGAAGCGCCAACTTCGTGTTCATCAGCTTCGTGCCGATCATCCTGTATTTTACACATGTGGAGTACATTGGCTCACCTGGAGACATCCCCTGGGCTTACCTCTGCGGGGTTGCAGGCCTGCTTTTTGGTATGTACACATGACACATGAAGCAATGCTATGCATTGACTAGATACTGTGGAGATTATGTAAGCCATGAATATCATTTATACATTTTTTTGTGTTCTTCTGCTGTGGATTTTGCTTCTCCCCTCAGCTTTCAACATCCTGGTGAACTTCGGCATTGCAATAACATACCCAACGCTAATCTCCCTTGGCATCGTCCTCAGTGTTCCTGTAAATGCCAGTAAGTTTCTTGGCTTTCCTCCCAGACCTAACTTTTTTAGTTCACCATTTAATATTTGATGGCATTAAAATCCCCCCAAATATTTCATCCATATTTGATGAATAACAGAATTTAAAAATTAAATTGGTTTCTGTCTCATTGTATAATTTGGGATTTTATGCCACAAACATAACCTGGCTATTCACAATGATTTTCAGTTATTGTTTGCATGCATCCTATAAATTGCTGTCTGATCATTACGGTGTTTTTGAATTTCCTCATATGCTCGCACTAATGCAGCCTCTCAATGTCACAGTGGTGGATCTCTACACATGTGAAATTAATTTCAACACAGTGCGTCTCATCGCTGTGTTCATCATCTGCCTGGGTTTCCTCATGCTGCTGTTACCGGAGGACTGGGACCAGTGCATCATCCAGCTCAGCACAAGGCTGCGCAAACGTGACGAGCCAGCAGAGGGCAGCGGAGAGGCGGGCGCCACTACAGGGCTCAACTGGAGAGGAAGAGGCAGGACCTCCATGTCAACATTCGCACATTGACTCCATGAAATATGACCCTGCAAACACACTGACACACACAGTACCAGGTAGGGAGACACACCTTGGTGTCGATGTTAGGACATTTGACCCGCCTGGGGACGCGCCCCCTCTTTCACGCAGCTCCCTGAGTGAAAAAGAATTTAAGACTTCCCTCTGATCAGGAACATTTCGGCTATGAGTATGAGGCACAGACTGTCTATCGTTCATTTTACGTCCATTTCACTCAGAAGTTATCCGGGTTGGTGCATAGACTCGTATCAAATGTAATCCTTCTTATCCTAGAAAATGATCAGTTGTAACTGATTGAGTCATGTATTCATTTTTGCTGTACCTCTTAATCATTCCATTCACTACATCCTCGCGCCTGAGAAGACTTGCCAACTTGCCTGATATTTTTCAGCTTTGAGAGACAAGACAGACACTTTTTGAGGCAGTGCTAACACCTTGTTGACTTGCTGTCTTTCTCATGTACACATTCACACACCTTTAAGATCCAAAGAAGAATGCCTAAAATGCTGAATGCCTGAAAACAAAAGGGAGGCCCACAGTGGCGTCCCTCAGGTGTAAACTTAACGACAAATACCTGCCTTTCATGCACTGTACATAGCTGTGTTTCACACCTTGGATGTCCTGGAGCTGTAGACCAATGGGTTCATCTGGTGTGAGGGAACCTGTCTGGACATCTGAGGATCAATCTGAGATGAAGAAGCTATCACATCACCTCACTCTCTTCATCTTGAGAGGAGCAGTCAGGTCCTGTTTGACCACACTGATTGCCCCCCTGTGGTTATGGTCTTTCCTGGGGCTAACCTCCCACTCTGTCATGACACCAGATACTCAGGCCCACAGTTTAGTCACGAGAGATCTAAAATCTCTGTTGCATAAGTTTAAATGCATGTGATGGTTTAGATATGTCAAAAATTGTGAGTGCTTTTAGTCCGTCCATGTAGCACTTGCTTCACTTGTTGGGTTTTTTTGTTGTTTTTTTTTTTCACTTTTGTGACATTGGTATCAAACATTATTAAAGGTATACTACAATATTTTTAAGTCTTAACCCCATTTGCTTTGTTTTTTTGTCTAAGCGACGAAAGGGCCATCATTTTGTGAGATTGGTCCAGTATTGAGTGAGAGCATTGCAGATGCAAAAGAGGCTGCTTGTTATCCTTTGGGGCAAATGCACAGCCTCAGTGTAGTATGTCCACTAAAAGTGCTTTAGTGTGTCTCAAATGGCAAACTTTTGTTAGTACACTTAAATGTAGTACACAGTGTATTTCTAACACTAATTACCAATTTCAGTAGGGTAGTGTCGTCTCAAATTGTGGACTCGTTTTGCACTTATCAGAAGTGACAACAGCTTTTTTTTTTCTAAAGTGCAGCATTATCAGGTTATCAATATAACATCAAAACAGCAACACAAAACTGTAGAACTATAACTTACTGTCAACACATCAAATTGTCCTCGGCTGTCGCTAGCTATCTAACTTGTCAAGCTAATGCTAACTGATACATTTTACCAATATGTTCAACTTGTCATGCCTCTTACCAGACATTTAACGTTAATGCTGAAGAATATTCCACCGTAAAGACAACAATATATCATACACGAAACAAACTTATGCCACAACGTCAATAACTGATTAAAATGTGCTGCCGTAGCCAGGCGCAGTAGCTAGCTGGCAAAAGCTAACGTTAGCTAGCAAAAAGATGGTAAGTTTGCGACGTTGCTTCCACTATGTCACCAAGATGTGACCTTTGAGGATGAGAAGTGACCATCATTCCATTCTGAGCTTTTGAACAGTTTTGAGTGGATCAGTAATACACTGCATTTTCCCAAACATGCCACTGTGAATGCACTTTGTGCACATATACACTCAAAATATTAAGTGTCTAGTAAAGAAGTATTTGATTTAAGATACATGGCTTGTTTCTGCCCCTGACAGGCTCTGATTTTTATTAAGTGTCTGACAACATCATGGGATGGATCCCATGATCCATCAACCTTTTTCTTGAAGAATAGATGCTTTCTATTTAATCAGAAACAGCGGTTACATCACTCCTCCCAAAGTCTCCAGAATACACTGTCAGAAACACTCATTTTACCTTGCAGATTACCATAAAACACACTTCATTTAAACTCGATAGAAACAAAAAAAGACTCACCAAACAATTTAGGTTAGTCTTTTCAATAACCCAACAGTTAGCAACTTTGGTAACTGACCCTTCATTCACCTAGTGAGATATGAAAATATTGGGGAAAAAATGAGAGTGAGGTTATGCATTAGAGAGGCAACTGGGAAACCAGCATGCTGAGCCGCATTATGTTTACATCCCACTCTGTAAATTAAGGGTTTATTGTTGCCAAACCAGACTTGGTTATTGTTAAAACAGTGGAAAGCATTACCAAGGTAGTTTTGGTGAGTTTTGTTGTATTTCTGTTGAGTTTGAAAGTGTGTTTCAAGAGGATTTGTGAGATTAAATTACTGCTTCTCACAATGGAGTCTGGTGATTTTGAGGAGAGAGATATTAATGGCTGTTTCTTGTTGAACTAAAAGGATCTCACTCTTTAATAAAGAGGTCTAACAGACGCAGCCTGAGCCTGTTGCTGGCTAAAACAAGCATTTTTTATGACTGTATATTGATAGGGTGCCATTGCCTCAAAGGATAAGATTGCAACCCGTTTTTGCAGTTGTCTGCTGTAGCACTTATTACTTGACCAATTTCAAAAATTGCCGCCTCCATTTGTTCCTTAAACCCAGTTCAGTACAATTTATGGTCCATAGTTTACCTCTGACATTTAATTAACCGAGCAATTAAGCTAATACATGTATGGATATTCATTCCAAAAATTATAAATGTGACTTTTTCCCCATTAGCTATGCACACTATTATTTAGCCCACATTCACAGTCATTGCTTCAGCTATCCCCAACTTTGGACGGGCTAAAAGCACTAACTGCTCACAATAAGACAGACTTTATGAAACTACCCCTTTAATAACTCTGAACATAAACCATAGCTTTTACTGAACCTCCCTTTTAATTCCCACCACAATTGACTTTATAGACTCACATGCACACAAACTAATCTACAGCAATTATCTGCTCAATTGTTTATTTACTGGGAGAAAACAACACACAATTTATACAGACTGTCCCACAGTGGTTTGTGGAGAGGTGTGTCAACACATAAGAACGAGCCACATTTGTCCACTTCTGCTCTTTGTCAAAAAAGAAAGTCTTACTGTGTCTGTTTTTTTTTTTTTCATGAATCACAATTCTGGGGCAAGTTAACAGCCAAGATGACCCTGAGAGCAAATGAGGCGCGCGCCTTGTGAAGCGTCTGGTGGAAACTCTGCCTTGTTGTGAATGTATGAACATCACTCAACCACACATGCTCGCTACGTGCTGTCCGTTTTTTACAGTGCCACCACAGACTGCTGCAGAGAGACTCTTTAATACTATCCTTCTTGTACTCATCTGAGTTGCTTTCTTTTGTTTTCATGGCAAACTTTTGACGCACTGGACAGGATTTATGATACTTTTTTTTTTTTTTTTTGCATTTGGTTGCTTACTAACCTTGCGGGGATAGTAAGTGTGTGACTTCTGCAGGACGAGCATGCACATACTATATGAGCAGACACAGCTGTCTAGTCCACTTCACTGCCTTTTCTTTGTTTTGCAAAAGAGTACATAGCACTGTTTCCCATTGTCATTCTCTATGACAATAAATAATAATATTGTATTCCTCTGGAATTATTGCTAGACATAAATGTAAACCTTTGTAAGGAATGATGATTTTTACACTGAGATGCAACATATGATTATCACATTTGAGGAAGAATTAGGTAGAGCGTAAATAAATGATGGGTTTATAGATCTATTGTTGGATGTCTTCAAGTGTAATCACATGTACTATATAAAAGATTTCTTTTTAATACATTTTTTGTCGAGGTTTTCTTTTTCTCCTCAGTGTTGTAGGGCTTTGATTTGCAATTACTGAGCATGAGAAATGGCCACAGACAACATGACAAGTTGAGAACAAATGCAGTGATCTCAGCAAGAGCTGAAATGATAGTTGATTGAACGGTGGTTAAAACAACTACTTTGATCATCTTTTAATGTCATATTTCAAACAAAAATGCAAACATTTGCTGGTTTCAGCTAATCAAATATGAAGATTATCATTTAAGTCGTTTCTATTTGCAAAAATTCCATCTGGTAACAAGGGAATATTTGTTGATCTTCTTTGATATTAAGAAACAGGGATTTAGGACTGTTTGGTTATGAAAAACAAGCACAATGAATATGCCAGCTTGAGCTTTGCAAAACTGTGATGGATATTTTTGTAGTGCTTGTTTATACAGTTACATTTTAGGAACCAAATGAGTAGACAATTTACTGAGAAAACAATCAACAACAAACAACAAATTAGTTGACAGTGAAAGTAATTCTTACAGTACGAGTCTGAGTGCCACAGATTAGAGTTCTTCTGCAACAGTGTCTGCAGATATCAGATTAACACACGTCATGCTCGACTCTCACTGTTATCTGTCCGTAGAAGAAAGTGGCCTGACACTCTTTGGTCAGAGCAGAGAAAGGTAGTCTGCTGCCGTCTTGTGGCGTAGAGGGGACGGGCAGGCAGTCCACCCTCTTATCCTCACTGATGGCATCTTGCCACATGCAGTGGGAAGGGGGAATATTTTCATGGTGACACACACTGCATAGATCCTCTGTATTATGTTTGAAGTCAGCGCTAACAGTAAAAATGGAGGAGGAATACTTGGCATCATCACAGGTTGAAGTCTCAGTGCTGGAGGGCGGACCACGACTGGCGGTGGTCAGAGTGCATGGGTCGCTGCTCCTGCCGTCCTCTGCTCTGACCTTCCCTCCCCTGGCCACCACACTCCCCAAACGTTCCCCTATTTTTTGCTTCAGTCCCTGTAGAGCGCTCTGGAAACGCTTGCTAAGCAGAGCATAGAGCAGTGGATTGATGTCAGAATTCAGCAACAGCAGCCAGTATGAAAAGGTAATAGCAGAGGGTGGGACGAGGCTGGATTGGCCTGAGATTGCAGTTTCTGTGGCCTGAAACAGCGCCACACCTATGTAAGGTGTCCAGCAGAGGAAGAAGGCTGAGATAACCATGAAGAGACGCATCACTCCATGGTGGCTTTGGTTCTGCTGCGAGTTCTGCAGGGGCTGGGAGGCGCTCTGAGCCAGGAAGGAGAACAAACGTCTGGATGTGGGGTTATTCCGCTCTGGAGTCGAATCAGGGAGAGCAGGGCTGATATAACTGCCCTCTTGTCTACTCACTTCAGACACAAACTGTCCACTTACATGATAGATCAGCCTCGAGGGGCCATGGAGGCTTCCATAGTGCTGCTGAGATGAATCACCAGGAGCAAAGGCAACGTTTGGACTCCTGCTGCGCTGGACAGAATCCTCCAGTGTGTGAATCCTCCTGGCGTGGCTGCGGGCCACTTTGACAATTTTCACGTAGCAGAAGAGTATGACCACTGCTGGTATGAGGTAGGAGAGGGCAGCAATGAAAGCAGTGTAGCTAGGACTGCTGGCCCAGTTGACTGCACAGCTGTACATGGGAACCACATAGCTGACAGAGCTCCAGCCAAGCAGGGGGGGGGAACTGGTGGCCAGAGCCTGCAGCCAGATCCACATTACAACAGTGCTGCACCTCCATAGGGTGCAGCGGGAGTTGTAGCGCAGGCAGTGGATGATGGAGTGGTACCGATCAAGTGCAATAGCAGCTAATGTCAACACAGAAGCTGTACAGTACACATTGGAGGTGTAACCCACGTACGAACAGAGGTCCTGTTGGACAGAGGGACAGAATCTCATGACATGTACACTCACTGGATCAATCACAACAGGTGTTACAGCATAACAGGTTACGCTTAGGTGACGTAAAACACCGATGTTTTGACGTTACATGACTTAAAAGCTTTTTAAGGTACTCTATAGAGGCGGCATACCGTGCAATCCACCCATCCGTGATTCATGACTGACAAGGCTACAAAAGGCATCACTCCGACGCCCACCAGGAGGTCACTGACGGCCAAGTTCATGATCAGCACTGATGTCACCGAGTGGAAAGTCTTGTTTGCAGCCACGATGACGATGACAAGAATATTACCTGCACAGAAATACAACAGCAGACACAATGACTCAGAGGTTATGGTTGGATTCTAGACCACAGAAACATCTTTTTCATCTGATTTAATGAGCATATTCAAAAAAAATCGAGGACTGTTTGAAACTGAAAGCATTTAAGGGGTGACTGCTAAAGTAGAGGGAGTGTATTTTTGAGAGCCAAGCTTGTTTGTTTGTTTTTTAATTTATGTAAATTAAGTCCTCTATTACATTTACACACATAGTCCAGAGCACAGACTCGATCAAATCAAGACATTTAAGCTCAACAGACAGTTTTTTTTATAGTTATATTCTGTTTCACAGATGTTTTATAAGACTTGAGAAGCCGTGAATGATCTGCAAAATTCATGCTGCTAACAAGAGAGTTAAAGAGGAACTCAATGTCAAGGTACAGCTGCTTGTCTTTGTCTACCAAATCTTTTTTTTTTTTTTTTTTTTTGATGACAAATTATGGAAAAACCATCTGGTTTTCAGAGAGTGTGAAGTAACTCT
>JAQFJA010000003.1:10902178-10912496 GCA_029874485.1 Naso brachycentron
GTTTCGAAGAGGTAAACAAAAAAAAGCGAGAGAGTAAATTTACTTTTCAAGCTTTGTTACCCTGTGAAGGATTGGTGTTGAGTTTACGTGCCATGGGAGTAACTGGTACAGCAGGTTAAATCTTAAGCCAACAGCATTGTCTGAAGATTCCATGTAACGTCAATATAAAGTGAAGTACGGTCTTGACCTTTTGGTAATAATTACATGTTTCGACTACTAAACATACTAACCTGTCAATTCAAGCTGGCTGCGGCGGAGCGATGACAATATCCGCTAAAACTTCTATCCATACCCCTTAACATGCATAACGTTACAACACTGAAATTTTGGAAGAGGACAATAAGTCCTGACGAAGCAAATTCCCCTTTCCAGCTGCTCATAAGGAAATGAAACTGGCACTGACACACACTTCAAGTCACCAACCTCGGATAAAGTTAAATTGTAACATCTAACAATAGTAGCATTCAAAATATAGCACACATAACGAGGCCTTAGAAGACATCGGTTGATGATTTCTTCTCCAAAAAAGGAAAACATCTCTACGTCAACCGCTAAAACCCTGAAAGACAGTTACATACAAATTTGGAAACTGTCATTAAGGTTAAGTTACAACTAAGCTAACGTTACTTGATTTTGACGCTATTACTGGAGAGTGTGAAGGTAACGTTTAAGGTCCCAGCTGGTGGGCAGAATCTCGGCAGGAGTATCCTTAGGGTTACAGGTGGGACGCTATCAAAACAACATTTGCTAAAGGCCTACAAAAGGTCGGAAACGATCCGACAACGGCATAGCAGGGCAGACTTAAACAATGAGAAACGTCTCACTTGACAGGCATTCAGCTAAAGGTAACAGTTAGCGTATCGTTAGCCACCCATCGAACGGTTGTCACCGGGTCGAACATTAGCCGCACAGGCACGCAAACGCTACTCACCATTGCGTCGGCAAGCTAACTTTAGCTAGCTAACCAACGTTAGCTCCAAATTCAGTCCTCTCGCCGTCCTTTTGCCGCCAGGTCCTGACAGAGAACACTATTGTGCTGGTTATTTCACTTCGAAATCTGGCTAACGTTACAAGAGAAACGCCCTTAAAACGACACACAGAGTGGACTGGTCATGTGTCTCTCTGAGTAGTGCTGTTGGTTAGCCATCGAGCTAACTGAGCTCAATCTGAGGACCTGACAGCAGGCGCTTCGCTTCTCCAGCGGCGCGCTGACGAACGTGTAACTGTGCGTTGCTGCACATACCAGAGGCGCAGTTGACGCAGCTTACAAAAATGCAACCTTTAAAGGGATGTATTATTATTATTATTATTCGTGCAAATATGTGAATAAGTTGCAATTATTGAAAATCTATTCACATCTTAATGAATAAAATGATTTGTGTCTGTATTCACATTGAGTAGGCTGGGTTGGTTATGTAGGTGGATGTGTGTGACACTGCTTTTTAGTCTCTTTGAGTTTCCTGTGTGTGTGCCTGAGTTGGCAGATTTACTGTAAATAGGCTAAACACGACACGCTGGCAAAAAAAAAAAAGCCTTTAGTGCTGGTCCCTTACAGTAGCCTATGTGCAGAGCATGTGCAGTCCTCTAGAGGCCAATCAGTTCAATAGGCTACTTGAAAGAAGTTAAAGTAAAAAAACAAAAACAAAAATAGCAGCAAACGGGAAGGAAATGTGAGAGAGGAACATTAACAATCAAGTAGCCGCTTCAATTCATATTCCCCTGCATATGTGGATACTTACGGCAAATTCACTGTGAAAACATTATGAAAGCTGGACTTCCTGGTAATAAGCACAATACCTTCCCATGGAGGCAGGATGCTATCATTACAATGAAAAAAAAACAAGTATTAATGCTTATACCTCAGGAAATGCCTCCTTTAAAAAGAAAAAAGGATTGTTTTTCCTCTCGTGCTTACAAAGCAAACACAGCTTGAATAGCTTCTTAGTCAGCATCTCTTGATTTTCACTTTGTGCCACACTGGAAACAATGCTGTTTGATTGCCTTGCAACCATGGAGTGCACAGAGAATGCAGAACCGTGGGCAAGTAAAACCACCAGCACCGGGATAACATCTTCTCACAGCTGATTTAATTTGTATCACCTTTGATACACAGTCACGTAAATAGAACGCATGGGAAACATCACTGTGATCCTTTGCTGGAGAAAACATGAACATTAAACCCAAGATGGCTGCAGGAGAACTCTAATGGAATGTAAAGTTGACACTGTGGAGACTGTTGACTCACTCCCCCAAATAAATGACACCAGTCGAGCCTATAAGAGACCCCTCACTGTGACCTGAAAGTTTCTGCTCCTGCTGAGGAAGCAGCTACCAAAGGTCTTGTTCTTTTTGGAAGCCAAACTGCAGCAGGTTTTTGTTTGTTTGTTTGTTTTTTTCATTTCCAGATCAAGATATGACATGGGTGGAGTCAAAAGGTAAATTGTTTATCTAATAGTGCTCTTCCAACTAAGTTGAAACCAATACTACCTGGCAGTTTTAACTTTGCAATGACGGCCGTAACGCAAACGTGACATTTCTCGCTCGAAATGCATGTTAAAGTGTTTTTCTGGTTACATTCTAGAAACGTCCTTCTGTACTCGCTGTGCTGCTGCTATGTGATCCCACAATATCTCTGCACGGGACTTCATTCTCAGAGTAAGTAGTCTTCTGCCCTGCAAGGTGCCACTGGTTTGAGCATTTCATAGAAAAAAAACAAAACACTTGAACACTGAAGCTTCAAAGTGCCACTGAAGTGCAGTAATGCAAAGATGATTCATGTCCACTTGCATGCCAATTATCAGTAGCTTATCTTTCAACCTGCTGTTCAATCATATCTCTGCTGGTTAGATTACTCTTGTGACTGCTGCTTGTCCTTACTAGTGTCTGTGTGTTTTGCGTGTGGTTTGGCATACAGTGTGTTATATTATTGCGCAACTTTTCTTTACTACATTTGCACTAAGATTTATGAAACTCTGGCAACTGTTTTATACGGCAGACCATTTTTATTCAGTGCTATAAGGCTCTTACCATTGCTTTGACGTTGCTTCTTTTCCATGAGGCGTTTGCATCATTTTGTCTTTCCTCTTGAACACACTGCTACTCTTATCTATATTTTATGACGTGCATCCTGTGCTGTGTAGCAGCAGTAACATTGCCGGGTTAGGGAGTCAGGCTGTGTGCATGTACAGTATACAGACTCAACTACATAGTAACTGAATATTTGAATAAATTGCATTTATGAATACACCATTATTTAAGTATCAAAATACAATGTTACAGTCTCAACACTGAGTCATGCTGTATTTTTTGAGAGTGTCAGGTGTTTATTGCAGTGGATGGAGAAAGGAAATGAAGAAAGAGTGAATCTATTGTGCATGAACCATTTGTTCAAAGATTCAAACTTGATAAAGACCTTTAACTTCCTGTCCAGATGTGTCAGAGTAGGGAAATCTAGAACTTAAGTGTCAAAGAGGAAACCACACACAGTCACAGATAGTCTAATATTTATTCAAGGCAGTGGTGCAGCTCTCCAAACACTGAGCTTTTAGCCAGCTCTCTCTCTCTCTCTCTCTCTCTCACACACACACACACACACACACACACACACACACACACGTGTGTACAGCTATCTTTGTGGGGCCTTTACATTGACTTCCATTCATTTGTACCCACTAACCAGTTTTGGGTAGTAACTAGTTACATGCAACAAAACTATGTAATTTAATCACAAAATATAAGTAATTGTAATCAATTACAGTTACTGAGAAAAAATGTGTAATGAAATTACAGTTACTTATGAAAAGGCTAATGATTACAAAGGGGCTTACATTTGAATATTTTCTGTAAAAAGCTTAGACTATGTGTTGAATGATGTTCATTTTATTGCTCTGCATGTTCTGATGTGCACAGTGTCTCCTTTTGCCGTTTCCAGTCAAGGCCGTTTAATAAAGTTTGATGCTGTTCTGATGCTTTTGATTGATTCTCTTGTTTGAATTTGCAGCGCCCCATGTCTGCCAGTTGAATCAATCCACATTGCCACTCAAAGCTACCATGTTACCATTTCTACAGATAAAAACGCGTTCCAGGGTTGGAAATTAAAAAAAACAAAACAAAAAAACAAAAAAACCCATTTTATTCAGCATTCAGAAAACCACTCGAGCAGAACACTGAAATGCAAAATATGTTTACCAACTGATACAATTCTATCAACATTGAAAGTTTCCATGTCAAATCTGAGGTAACCTCTGCATATATATAGCCTATACAGTAACTGCGAACAGTCATGTTTTGTAAAGTAGGGAGGGCCTTGCCTACCTGCAGCCTGCAACATCATGCTACTACTGTTGAGTACTACTGTAAGGTAAACCACTGTCTGGTTTAAACATTTGAAAATGGTTAACAGTTGAAAAAATATGTTAGAAATTTAGAAAACTCATCAAAAAGTGATCAAAAGTACTAAGTTACATTACTTTGATAAAGTAGTGTAACTTTGTTTACCTGGCTGCCCCAGGTAAACAGGTACGCTGAAGAAAGTAAATTCTGACTTCAAAATAAAATCACACGCTAATATCAATTTGCATTAAAAAAAACATTAACGCGTTGACCTTCTGAAATTAATCGCATGCATTAATGCATTAACGCATTAATGTATATATATATATTTTACTGTACACGCTACTTTTTAGTGCCACGTGGAAGTATTTTTGGCAGTTGGTTATTTACCTCAATTTTCACATGGTCACCTGGCTTGTTAATATTACTTTGCTGTATGAAAGTCCAGCCCAGTCAGTGATTGA
Source organism: Naso brachycentron (assembly GCA_029874485.1). NCBI lineage: Eukaryota > Metazoa > Chordata > Actinopteri > Acanthuriformes > Acanthuridae > Naso > Naso brachycentron. The sequence goes on from JAQFJA010000003.1 coordinate 10,906,975, forward strand.
CAGCCCTGATGATATATGACAATTGTAAAAAACAATGGAAGGTGCCAATGGGCTGACTTCCCCCGATCTAATAGGCCATCAGTGCGGAACCTGCCGATCCACAGATGCATCATCCCACCAGGACAGTGCCTACTATGCCAGGTGGCCTGTCTGCCCTTGGCTTCCCCCTACCAAAGATGGTGGTCATATTGACATGTCTGACAAGTTAGAATGCAGCAACTACATGTATATCTACAGGAAGCAAACCTGTGATGTCACCCCATTTGAAGTAGTAGCACCCTATTGGCGAAAGAGTGAATTACTATCTTATTTTCTTGCAATACTCAAAAAAGTTTGAATTCCGTGCCAAATCTTGCCTTGGGTAAATATTAAACAAATTACATTCATATAGTTCTGTGTTTCATCTCCACTTGAAGGTTAATATGTGTAGGTTCATAAATAAGCTGGGAAAGGCCTAACTCTTTGCAAAAAAGTTAAGACAATCTTAGTCTTTGGTCAGCCAGTTTAGGTTTAGATCACCCAGAAATAACCAAAAAAATAACCAAGGTTACCAGATTATTGTAAATGTTGGTGGCAGCCTCTATTGGAGCTGATAGAAGGTGAAAAATTCCAATAACAAAGAAGGAAAAGGCACAACTGAGACCTACTTTGATTGCTAATAACTCAAACTGCTCGGAAATAGAAACACTAGCTGACACAGATGCCTTGTTATCACTTCTGATGTAAATTGCAACACGACCACCCTTTGAAGGTTTGTCCTATCTATACATTATAACCATTTATGCTGACATTAATATCTTTGATAGATGATTTTTAACATGTTTCTGAAAATGGCAAAATGCCAGGGGTGCTATTATCATTACTATTATTATTTTTATTTTATTTTTATTTTTTTTTACAAAGACAATAACATAGTCCATGTTCTAATAATGCTTGAAATATTAATATGCATGGCACCATGGCCTCTCCTATTTTTGAAGTTTGCACATTAGTTTTTGAAAGAGGTTGACATAATGCAGGATTAATGCTTGAAATTATCTTAACCTGAGTTAGATTGCTAAAACAGATGCCAGTTGGTGTAAGCATGTATAAGAAGATGGCCCCTGCCACGTGCTGTAATGTAATATAGGTATGTTAAATCTGGGAATTGTGATAGAGGTTATCAGTGAGCGGTGGTCATTGTTAAAGACTGGAGACATTCAGCCACCAGGGGGAGTATGTGAGTATGTGGCTGGCTGGTGTGACAGAAGTGAGAAGTTGGGAGAAGTTTCTGACTGGTGACCGGAAGTAACCAGCTATGTGTTTTTGCATGTGGCAGAGGACAGTGAGTTTGAGGAGATAGTACTGGGGTTCTCACATCCTAAACCCTAAAGGCTCATATGAAGCTGGCTTATGGTCAATCTCATCCTCTTTGTCAAACTCACTTTCAGACTCTGAATTGATGGGAATGTGATCCTCATGATCTGACAACTCCTCCTCTTAATCATCTTCCAAAATCATCTGCCCGCCCCCTGAGCAGAGAATCTTTTTGCTATCTTGATCAACTGCGATAAGCAGCCACACAGGAAAAGCTATATCTATCTCCTGCCCCAGATTTGCAACTGAGATAGAGTGTGAGATAATGGTTCAAGACAGAGGGTAAAATGTGCAGGAATACGGGAACAGACAGGTGTCAGTGCTTGAAATATGACATATGACAGTTTTGCAACCTTGAGCAGGCCTAGCAGGAAAGGACAGACAAAACTCATACACATGCGCATATAAACACACACACACACACACACAATCAGCAGACGCAGGCAGAAGGGGGACAGAGAAAAAGTACACAGCACCTACATTTCCACTCTATTAATACCCTCAGGTCCAATAAACCCAAACATCACATATGTAATATAAATGTGTAGGGGCTGTAGATGAACAGTGTGCAGACAGTGAAAACGTGTCATTTAATATGTTCTTCACAGAGTTGGAGGGGCTGACAAGAATTTGTGATGGGGAGAGGCGACATGTTGCAGGACTAAATGCCCCGTTGATGAAGAAATGAGAGGAGTGACATTAAGGTGGGTCTTACATTCATAACATGATTTGAGCTGTTGACTCTATCATTAGCTTACAAACAGGCAAACAACAGTACTATTAACACCAGTCCTGCATGCTACACAAAATGTGTAGTCAGTTTCGCTTTCATTTCCGTTAGTTGTAATGTTAGCTGGTGTTTATATGTCTCTCATCACGGATGGGCCCTTAAATCATTCAAGGCCTGAGGCAGCTACCTATACAGCCTAATGGACAAGCCAGCTCTACTAATGACTTTATGTTGTCACTTCATTAATTGCATACATAATTTGTGAAAAAATGCATCGGAGGATTAGGATACTGCCACGTGATGTTTTCTAGAATAACGTTAAGATTTATAGCTGTTGCGTCATTGTGTGTCCCCGTGTGTTCTTTGCCGTGTGTGTGTATAAGAGAGAAGGGAGAGATGCGTGAAACAGAAATGACGGCAGAGTTCTGTAATTCGACAGGCTCATCTTACAACTGACGTGACCAAGAGAGTTTTATGCCTATTGAATGCTTCGCTTGCCATCTTAACTTGTAAAAATGGTCAATGAAAAGTTCTTTTGCTGCTAGCTGCTGTGAGTCAGACTGTGGCAGGAGAGGGGGCCAGGGAGGGGAAAGGTGTCTTTTAAATCTAGATGTGATAATGGTCAGGGTTGGGTGGATGATGGCTGTTAGCCATTGCATGCATTAGTGATTAAGTGTTAAGGTTAATTTTACGTGACGCTTAATGTTTGCTCCCTCATCCGGATAAGTATTGGAAAGAAACACAATTTTGTCTTGCAAACAGATCTGACACAGCGTTTTTTGACAGTTTTTCTCACTATGGGCTAATTTTTTTCTTATTCATTACATGTAAAAACAACTACCAAAAAAAAGAAAGACAAAAAGTATTGGGCCTACCATTCATACTGGCAAGACTCAAAACCAGTAAAGTGCTGATAGAGTAAATGCAAAGGCCATTTCTACATCATGTAATACGAGCTTTGTAAAAAACAGGACAACACTGCGCTAGACTTTTGATGTGTAAACACGTGCCACAAGGTAGCAATGCACCAAAAATGCGCCCACAACACCTCTTCTTAAGACCAGCAATCCCACTGTCGCACAGATGAGCCCAGGTACATTCGCTATAAGGACAATGTGGGCGCTGGGCATGAAAATGACAACTGCATCGGCTGGAAAACAGCAATTACACTTGCGCTTCACTGTGTGCCACCTTTGTGCCAAGCAAAAGATTTGGCCCAAATGTGTCATTATGTTACTACATTCTGGGTTTTACAGTTTTGTTCCATATGCTGATTTAGGGATACAAACTACAAAGTATTTTGTTTACTGAATAATATGCTGAGTGTTTTCACTAGAGTCCAAAGTAATGTCTTCAAGTTGCTACCTTTGTCCAGCAAACAGTTAAAAACCCAACTTCATCATTTATTGTCATAAATGACAAAGAACAGCAGCAGATCATTAGCTGCAGCCAACAAATGTTCAGAGAAGTATGACCGGTGTAGCATTTAACATCATCAGCAACAGTTTCCTCTGTTAAGGTAAATGTGCCCCAAACAGATAAAAAGGTGACTAAACTGTGTAAAAAACATCTGGGAAACACAATAACACAGCTATAAAAATCAATTTACTGGGCCAATAAAGCTGCTTCTGTCGATTCCCTTTGAACTGAATATGCCCCTAGGCTATGTGTTTACAGTGGGCAATTTTCGCCCTGTACACGTTTTATGATTAAAAATAAAAAAGGTAGGCTGCTGCCTACCTTTCCCCTTCTCCCCACTCAGCCTAATATCATGACTTTAAAAGCACCAAGTGACTTACTTTTATGAGTTTCGTTACTTTACAACAGGGGTGGGCAACATTTTCTTAGCCTACATGAATTTGGTAGACATTACAGGCTGATTTACAATAGGCTATTTTTCAGCCTCAAAGGCATCATGAGGCCTTTAAAAAAGAAAAAAAAGGTCAAGAGCTTTGAACTTTCTGTTGGAAAATGCTGCACCACTGCATATGTCACCGACGCCACATTACTTGCTACAACACTTGTATAATGTAATAAATATGAACTCAAGGCAGAGTAGTGGATGAATCAGTTTGCATGGACATAAACCTACATAGGAACGCTCAAAAAAATCCTTGCACCTGAGTGACACTACCGCTGCTATGTCTCAGTCCCAGGGGAAACACGTGATAATAGCCTGATGATAACAACAACAACACTTCGACTACCACTACCACTGATAATAATAACAACAACAACAACAACAATAATAATAATAATAATAATAATGATGATGATGATGATGATGATGATGATGAGGATTAATAATAATAATTGTTGCTGTTGTTGTTGTTGTTGTTGTTGTTGTTGTTAGAAGTAGTAGTAGTAGTAGTATTAGCAGCAGTAGGACCATTATTTTATATTGACAAGTGTCATTTTCTCTCATAAGAAACACTGTTACTCTCACTGCTTTGCAAGGCCACATTTTGCTGATAATACTTTGATACTTTGTAATATTCTGACTACAGGTGACAACCTTTTAAAACCTTCAAGTTTAACAAAAGTTTTAGCATTAAAAAAAAAGTGGCATAACAATCTATTTCCAGGGTTCAAGTCAAAGTTTCAAGTCCAAATCAAATGTCAGTAGGAGCTTAGAAAACTTTGCAAAGAGTTTGATAAGTAAAGCCTAAGTGTAAATTTCACTCACCTGCGAAGGCAGCTGCCAGGAGAAACATTACCGGCAGATGCCTGAGAAACATGTTTCACGTCCTCAGTGTGACTCTGTTAAAAACAGGTCAACACTGGAGGAATGTCTGTTAAGTCCCGTGTCCTGCTGGTATAATGGTGATGTACAGAGGTCTCCTCCAGGGAGTGGTTGCTCGCTACTGTCAAGTGGCTCAAACTGGAGGAGGCAGCCTGTTACAGTATGAAAGGCTTTGGTCCCTCCTCTGAATGACCTGTTGTCCTGTGTCACTGATAACTGATCACTAATTAACCCTTGTGCATACCCTATAATGAACATGCACCTTACGACCTCGTGTGCGCAAACGGTCCGTCTCATAAAAGTGCAATAAAAATGTAATACATTAATATTTTTTTTTTTCACTGCATCAGATCTTTTCAACAGCTTCAGACGAATCCATATGTAGCCCTGTGGAAATTTATTAAGGTTAAAATGACATAAGTTAAAATAAATAAGTTAATTGTACAATAAATAGCAGTTATGGTTTAAAAGAGTCTAAGTTCATGGTAAATAAGTTCATGTTTAAAATGTCATTTAAGATTAAAAAGTAAGTTAAAATGTTTAAAATGTCATTCAAGAAAAGTAAGTTAAAATAATTCAGTAACTGAAAGTGAGTACCGGGTAATATTATGTGTGTGTTTAAAAATGCATATAAATGTTAATTATTTGTTGTTTATAAATATTTGTGAAAATGTATTATGCCTGAAAGAAAAG
>JAQFJA010000003.1:10936270-10966144 GCA_029874485.1 Naso brachycentron
GTTACAAAATGGCAAAAGAAGCAACAGTGAGCCTGCATGTATCACCGTATTAATGGAAAACCTGAGAGCTAGCTGTGGCCTGTAGTAGCCTTTTCACAGAGCAATGTTTGCCACAAAACATAATAGAACAACACTGTTCCATTCATTTATCAACCAATTCTCCAACCATATTGAGTACGAGCCAACATGGTAGTAGGCCTGAAAGTTCATTTTTGTCATGCTTTATCCCTTGACTGTGTCCAGAAATACCTGCAACATGCTAGAAAATGTTAGCTAACTGCTGAGGATCGCGTCGCTGCATTTTGTAGATTATGTCGTCTGCAATCTCAGAACCCATTGGCTGCATTCGCCATCTGACTTGCGGCAGACAGTGATACAGCCTCTGGGGGCAAACCCCATTATTCTTGGGCTAACATTGGAGGAGGCGAATTTCCATTTCCAACTTCCTTCTCCATGTGTTTACAGTCTGACTGTTTTTAGTCCAATGTGAGATTGGAGTTGGAGTTGAGAGTTTACATGTCGTGAACAGTTAGTCCACCGTTCATTACGCGGAATACAAAAGACTACAACTGGAAACCAAGGCTTTTCCGGTACCAAGATCGCCCTACCTTGCCTACAGACTGGATCGGTTCGGAGCCAAGTGTGAAGTGGCTGGGAGGATCAGCACCTCTGAATCTGAGGTAATAGTTTTCAGCAGGAAACCGGTGGACTGTCCACTCTGAGTAGGAAATGAGTCCTTGGCTCAAGTTAAGGAATTCAAATATCTTGGGGTCTTGTTCACGAGTGAGGGGACTATAGAGCCAGAAATTGGCTGCAGAACTAGTGCAACTGGAGCGGTTTCGTGCTCACGTTATTGCACTGTTGTTGTAACAAAAAAGAGAGCTGAGCCAGAAGGCAGAGCTCTTGATCTACTGGTCAGTCTTCATTCCTTCCCTCATCCATGGTCATGAAGGATGGGTCATGACTGAAAGAATGAGATCGCAGATACAAGCGGCTGAAAAGGGTTACCGCAGTAGGGTGGTTGGTGTCTCCCTTAGTGATAATGTGAGAAGTTCAGTCATCCATGAGGGACTCAGATTAGAGCCACTGCTCCTTTGCGCCAGTTGAGGTGGTTTGGGCGTCTGTTAAGGATGCCTCCTGGTTGCCTCCCTAGGGAGGTGTTCCAGGTATGCCCAGCTGGGAAGAGGTCCCGGGGCAGACCCAGGTCTAGGTGGAGAGATTATATCTCGCACTGACCTGGGAACGCCTTGGGATCCCCCAGTGAGAGCTGGCTGATGTGGCCAGGGAAAAGAAAGTCTGGGGCCCCTTGTGACCCGACCCCGGATAAGACGTTGACAGTGGATGGATGGATGGACAGATGGACGGACAGACAGATGGATGGACGTGTGCAAATATAACTGCAGTGTGCTGGATAATGTTAGCTAACATTAGCCTGCAAAGTCACATGGTGGTTCATATCAATTGCTGACATGCTGATGAGGAAAATTACAGCAAAATTTACTTAAAACAGTCTGCATGTTTGATGAGCAGAGTTGAGCTGCAGGGGAGCAGCCAGCGAAGCGTGGACTACATACAATGCAACGGTGCAGAGTTAAGTTTAAGCTAATGTAAGACATGAGGAGATTTTTTTTCAAGGAGAAAACTTTTAATATGTAGTGTTTTTTTTTAAAAAACATGATTTTGTAGGAGTTTAACCAAAAAATGGAGAAGAACTTTGAGAGTATGTTCTTTTGTCAAGAGTTGGAAATCTCATTTACAGTTAAGAAGGTCTTGAATTTCACTGTAATGAGATTGAAGGACAGAGAAAGTACATTTTCTCATTCTCTAGTACGATGCGGGCATAATGGAAGCCATCAGTAGCAACAGCTTGCTGAAGTAGCAAAGCCGCATTGCCTCCTTATCTCTCATTTACTGTCTATACGACAAGAACAAGAATCAGTGATAACAGTTTCTTTCAGGAGTCTATAACATCAGTGAGACCAGTTACAGCTCGAGGGAGCCCGGCCTCCGCTACAGTTCGTACAAAAGGAATCGCCGGTACTGCCTTGTCCTTTTCCTCCCTCTGAAAACATAGCTTGCCCTTTTCATTACTGCCACATCCATCTCCTGCTTAACTGTTCACACATAAACCTTCCACAGCACTCTGGTGCTTTGTGCTGTCAATACCAGAGCAAGGGTGCACAGAGTAACAATCATTACCAATTTCGTTTTTTTCCACAATTTGTTTAATCTGTGGGCTCAGGAGCAAGTATAGGTGACTATCTGCAGCTGTTAGCTCAACCCTGCTAATTAGCTTCAGCACATAACTAATGCCCTGCAGGCGGGCATGACTTTGCATCAAACATAATTGCTATCAAAGTCATTCAGGGTACAAAGAGGTGAGGATGGAAAAAAACAAATGGACACTGTGGTCATTCTCAGAGAAATGAGTTCAAATCATTAGTGGTATTCAATCACTGAGATGTTACAGCGTTGTCACGACCTCTTGAGAATCAGCAACATTGAAGCTGTAGCTTGTAAAAAGAACTTTTACCTCCTGGTAGTAAGACTGATCAAAGTGATTTTGTCTAAATCTCTTGTATATGATTTATAATGCCCAGTATCCATAAACCTGTATGTGGGTTTAGGGGGAAGCTGCTCTGTGTGGCATGTGACAGAGATTTGGGTTGGCAGAAATCATCTTTCAGTGTACAGGGACTCTTAAATCTGAACTAAGCCTACTGCCAAATTGCAAAATTTGGAAGCGATTTAATTATTTCATTTTCTTTTTTTTTTTGACACTTATTGGTCTTTCATTTTGAATGCTTTCAATTTTGTCTCCCCACACTCCTTTGCAGGGTGAAGTACAAGAACTTGCCAGAGTGAGTGAGAGTGACTCAAGTGCTCTTCATTTGATGGAAAACTCTAACACTGAGCTTGAGAACAACGTTAAGTGGTGTTTGCTATTAAAAAACTAATAATTCACATATAAAAACATGTATTTAGCTGTTTGAATGTTGGGAGAAAATGATCCTGGGACTTAACTTAGCCCTTTAGCCATGATGCTGGTTGTTCTTTGCAGCTTTTATAGTGTGAATGAAAGACAGCTAAAGCAAATCACTGTGAATGAACTGTGTGAAGTTTGTAGCATGGACTTACCATTTTTCTGAGGCTGACTGCTTATTTTGAAGTAATCAAGTTAATGTACAGAAAGCCTGGCTGTGTGTGTTGGTGATAAAATTCTTCATGGATCATCAGTTTGAGATTTCAGCACTGCTCTAGCTGGGGACGTTGCATCACGGTGGCCCAGAACCTCCATAACTCTTTCCAAGATGTGAATCCAGCAAAAGTCTCACTCCACCTGTTGTGCCAGCTACCACTGTGTGACCCCAGAGATGATGTATTTCAACAGCCATGATTTGTTCTCTCCAAAGGAGCTGCAGCCAGGTTCCCTTTGCCCCATACATGCATTATGCACGTACATGGCTAGAATGAGTGACTTCAGGTTCAGTGATAATCTGCTACTGTCACAGACTGGAAGTCAGTGAGGTAACCCCACTTCTTATCCCTCCATCTGGGTATAAGGAGCTATTTTTTTAGTTCACAGGAGCAGAGAACAGGCTGACATTTCCAGTTTTTTCACAAAACCAAGCTGGGTTTTTCTTTACAGAACAGACGTCATGCAGCATTTTCTCCTCTACTGGGGTCCTATTTACGTCACAACAGCAACTGAGCTTTAGAAAACATAATGTCATCTGTGAGCTGCATTCGTCTCCTACATGTCCGGATACTAAATAAACTTTGAAATAAAATTCAAGGTTTCAGAATCGAAGTTCTCTGATATCACAGTGAGATACGCTGGACTTCTGTCCTTTTTAGTGGAAAGTTGAAAAAACCTAATCAACACTTGCAGAGGTGGAGGAGGCAAAGCAGTCCCTGATTATTCTGCAAAAAATGTGACAGAAGCGGCTTGACTGCAGAAGTGCCCTTATACAACCCTGATTTTTAAGTGTAAATTGTGAATACAAATTTCGTGCAATCCTGTGCAAAAAAACTGTGCTTACCGACAGTTTAACAAAATGTTTCTGAGCCTTTGTTTCACAAAATGGTGAACTTTGCTCAACACAGCATACTAACTTTATTGGAATCAGGGTTGTATTAAGATTCAGATACTTCTTGCTGCTTTAGTGGCTTGTGGCTGATGGTTATTGTGGGGTTACATGGTGGTTAAAAAAAAAAAACATTTTTATAAACTTGAATTATATCAAAAACTCAAGGCTTCGAATTCCAATTTTAAACAATTCACTGACTTTGTCTGCTGTCTTTTTCCAGGTTCCAGGTTCCCTATAATGAGTCTATCACAACTGTAACACTAGAAATGCTTGACTGCTGTGACTGGATGATGATAAAAGTTGTCAAAGTGAAGCAGAACAGTGACGTTCCAGCCCATAATTACTATAAGGTACTTTGATGACTACAATGTGATAAATTATATTTCCTATCATCATAGTGTAATGTTAATATTTTACAGTCTTTATTTTCTTATTCCCTGTTCCTGCTTTTCTTAGAATTCCAGAGCAACTGTGACGTTGAATAATTTCCTCTCAGGATCAGTGAAGTGTATGTTGATTCTGATAAAACCAAAACAATAAGCTGAATGAAATGCTTCATAGAATTCAGGACCATGTCTCTGTGGGTTTAATCCCCATCAATGACCTCTTTTTTTTACACAATGTTCCTGATATAAGAGAAGCATTTAAGTGTTAATCATTTCCTAAACATGTCACTTAGTGCATTGTGCTGTTCTTACCTGGTGGCCCCATGGGTCCTGGATCTCCTGGTAACCCCAGGCCAAGCTGGCCTCGTTCTCCTTTCTGACCCCTGTATCCTGAGGGCAGACACAACACTCTGGCTGAGAACAAATACTGCAGAAATGTAGCACAGCTGTGTGTTGTCATGTTCACAGAGGATGTAGTTCAGTTAGTCTGATAAGTGCAAATGCCACAACATGAGCATAAACTTTTGCAACCTCTATAACTGTCTAAGAGACCCATATAGATTAGCTTTTTGATGATATGAACATCATCCATACCAAGGCAACATCAGAGTTCTTTACTTGTTTTGAGGAAAGTGGAGATGGGCAACTCTGGATTCACAGGTTTAGTCCCATACCCTTAAATAATAAAAGACTCTACTGACATCCTGTTAAAACAGTAATCATCAAACAGCCATCTGTGCATTAGTGTTCAAAGGAGGAGGTGTTGTGACCTTGTATAGCTTTCAGCTTAACAGGTGGACTCATTCAGTAGATCACAAATCAACAGATGCAGAAAAGGACCATGTCTATTCATGACAACTAAACTTTAAAATGTAACTTAGTGTAAGAACACAGATATGATCATGAAATGAAATAATGTTGGTACATAAAAACTCAGCTTATGCTGTAGAAAACTACTAAAGATTATGTAATGTTATAGTTATGCCCAGTCCTTTCTGTTATGGTGATTAGCTGCTACATGACTACTTCTGAACACATGCTAAAGTCTGTCAAAAAAAAAAAAAAAAAGGCGGATAAGCAAAACACAATCACTTGCACTAATCTTGCAGTCATACCAGCAAGTGCACTGCTTACAACTACATGCACACAAAGGCTTTCTCACTCCATGCAGAGCCAGTACAGTACTTTACAGTTTGAAACAGCAGCATACCAAGAAAGAATTTGACGCGCTGCAAAAAAATATTTCCCCATGAGGCACTTAAAGTAATGGAGTCTCAGGACCAGTGGTTGCATGGAGTGCATCAGAAACATTGACAGGAGTATCAAGCATTGCGCCGCCTGGCCCAAAGGGGAAACGCTTCAACGCTTACATGTCAGGGAAAATCTCAGAAAAAAGGCTTATGAATGCTCTGAAACAGAGTCTCAAAAGAGAGAGGGGCTATCCACACATTGGCGCAATAATGAGACTTCTTTCAACACTCACAGAGCCTGGGGCATTCATTCAGGGAGGAGACGTTCCATGGAGAAAAGAGCGCTGTACCTTAAGCAAAAAAAATACTGAATAGCACACAGGGCAATAAGCTTGGGTGGCACGCTGGATTGGTGCACTCTGATAAATCGAAAAATGCCATAGTGTGTCTGTACTTGTTTGAAAACAAATTGTAACTGGGGGCACTAATGGACAAAATACGTTAATAAAAAATAACATTGCCACAGAGTGGTTTTTCATGCTTGATTGATAGGATTGCTGCCCTGCACCTGTTGTACACTGTTGTAAACAGCATTAACAGCAGCATTTATTCATTTATGCTACGCCTTACAAAAGAAAAATAAAACACCTTTCTTTGAACAGGTGCTCCATCAAAGACCAATTGCAGTGAGATATTTACTGATATTTCCATAATGTACAGCACAAAGCACAGCAGCTCTCAAACACAGTTTACAGCCTGATAAAATAAAAGACACTTTGTTTCACTCAGTATTAATAAATACACAGAATGCACTGGGATACAAAATCAGAAATTAATTTCAAAACAACAAAATGGAGCCTTTGTGAAATGTGCACTTATACATCATCACTTACATTGTGTGTAATTTTATTACCATCTCAAAAGTTAAGGATGAATAGAATGATAAATGAGCACTCAATTACAACAGAGGAGGAAAAAAAGAGAGAAGAAATGACGCTCTTCGGCATGCGTCCTTCTGGGTATTCTCTAACAGCTTGAGAATTTCACCCATGTGTAATCAAACCATGAGGAAAAAAAAGACTGCAAACTCAACACAGGGGTTATTTTTCTCCATAAACAATTCATTTTGGCATATTGGAGAAGGAGTCAAATTGGATATTCCAGAGGAGCACAGTCTCCAGCAGAGGATGACGAGAAATAATGAGGAAATATTACCCTAAACTCTCTCCCCAGCTGAGTGGAGGCACGAGTCAACAAAGAAAAAAAAAATTAAGAAGTTGTTGAATTTTTGATTTATCAAGGGAAATAACTTTCCTCTTTATTTTCAATAAATATTTATTGCAACGCTGCATTAAGAATCACCTATAAAACCCTCGTTTGAAGCATAAAAAATACAACAAGCTACACAAAGTCCAAGACATGTGTAATGCGAGCAGCATTAACACGGCACAAATATTTATAGGCGAGGAGTTGCCGGCTTTAGCTACATTATTCATGAATGAAAGCAGCATTGTATATTATAGCAGTGGGTTAAAGTGTAAATGGTCTTGGATAATGTGAGGTAGATACAAAGCTCAAAGAGAAAGGCCAATGCAGCGGTGCTTTGATCTGCACCAAAACGTAACACACTCCTCCTCCTCCTTAAAGGTAACGAGACCGTAGTTCTGCTGCGGACACAATACAAATCTAAGCAAGTCTGAGGTATAAAGCCTGACCAGCAAACCATTAGTGTTGTATGAGCAGTCAGGAAGTTGTATCAGCTTGATAAAGAATGTCCAACCCACTTCCCTGACTATGCTCCTTCTGTACTTTAGAGGCTTTCTTTCCTGGAGTGAGGTATCAATAATGGGGCTCTTTTCCTGTCCACATTGATAAAACTTTCTCTTATTCACAGCCAATTCTTCCGTTTGTCTTCATATTTCCCAGAGAGCCGCTGTGCACCACACTCCTGGCCTTTCCTCTGCTTCCCGACCCTCAGTCTGCATTGATATATGGGTCTAAGCGAGAGAGAAATACCCATGAATCCCTATAAAATGCAACCTACATTGTTGCCCCACCCCAGTCCAGCCAATCTTAAACTGTTTCATCAGAAATCTTTACAAGCATCTTTAAATAAGGGCTGTTGCATCTCACTCTGCAGCCTTCTTTAACTACACGTGTTGTAAAACATATTGTATAATGGGTGTATTTAACACCAATAAGAAGCACATATATAGCATGACAACATATGTAAATTACTTCAGGCCATAAAGGGTTAAGTTTTTCTAATAGTTTTGAGCAAACAAAGGTGTTATCTATAGGAGTGTTATTTCTAGTTCTATTTTTATAAGGTGGTTTAAACATCCAAAATTTCAGCATGGCAGCCTGTGCTCTTACCTTGAGGTCCAGGAGATCCAGGCTCTCCTGGAGGGCCTGGTAATCCGTCCTTGCCAGGAGGTCCTGGAGGCCCTTGGAATTGTGGAGCCAGGATGCCTGCTGGTGTCTTCTGCACCGTGGCAGCGCTCGACAGCCTCTCTGCAGGGTGAGAAAAATGAAATAAAAAATTCACACGAGCATAAAGAAGTCGAGAAAACATGTTAAAATAAATTTGGAACAACTTGTACCTTCAAAGACTCGCAGAACTTCATTTCTGATAAACATTTTGAGCTCCTCCATGAAGCCGGGATCACCCTGCGTGTGTGGAGGAACAGAACGGAAAGTTCACTGAAACATTGCGAACAAAAAGACACAACAGTAAGTCATCTTTCATTCATGGAGAACTGGCAGCAGAAGGTATTATCACGGCGTGAGAATCAAATGGATGCCTGAGATGCATCTCAACACAGTTTGTGGAAACCATCTGTGTTGAAAATAAGAGCTGGGAGGAGAGATTACTGCTAAAAGTCACATTTTTAGCTTTTTTCTAACTGCTCAGTGAAATCCCACTTTGCATTATAATATAACATCTGTGCCTAAAACCCAGTTAGAAATAAAATGGATTCAGACAGGAAATATTAAAGTAGATGATATAACTCTATAAAGAGAGCTCTTCTAGTTACTTTATGTCCAATTATAGATTATATGCATTCTGGGCTTAAGAGAAGAGGTGTACCAGCTTGGTGTGCCTCCAAATGTATGTGTTATCAATCCAAATATCTAGCAGTTTATGATCTGCCACTCAAAGGATTCAGAAACCCAAAATAACATGGTTAAAAAAGACACTTCATGTTAACAGTGATGCCAACCTTTCTTTCAAACGTTGTTCAAGCTTTCCGCAGCTGCTCCAGAGACTATGGCAAACAGGAGCAGCCTTGGACCTTGGATCATCACATTCAAAACAGTTTTTCAACCCTGCTGTGAGCGTTATATAACTGTTGTGACTGCATACAGTACTGTGTGTAAAATGTCTGTGACACACGGAGGTGTTTTAAGCGCTCTGCACAGCTCTAGGCACGCCCACATATCTCTGTCTTTCTCTCTGTCTCCATCTTCCTCCCTCTCTGACCTTCTGTGGCGCCTCGATGAGGAGTGGGAAGCGTTGAGCAGAGAGAGAACAGCAACCTCCCTTGCAAAGTCTTGTTTGATGTTTCATGCAGAAATCTGTATGCTGCACCGTTTTCCATATGGGGAACAGGAACTGAGCTAGTTTCACAAGCTCAGGAAGGAAGTCGGATGATTAAGGTTTTAATCATCTGGGAGGAAAGTCTCTGTTTGCTCGGAGGTATCTGCGAATTTACAGCTTACCAAAAGGTTTGCACTCCCCAGCTGCCCCGGAGGGCCGGGGTCGCCTTTTGGTCCGATTGGTCCTATTGGGCCAATAGAGCCAGGATCTCCGATGCGACCCCTCTCGCCTTGAACGCCTCTTTCCCCAGGAATCCCTGGATCACCCTGTAGTGAAGAGGCCCACACTTGTCTCAACTTTATT
The DNA here is from genome assembly GCA_029874485.1 of Naso brachycentron. NCBI lineage: Eukaryota > Metazoa > Chordata > Actinopteri > Acanthuriformes > Acanthuridae > Naso > Naso brachycentron. Next base: position 10,945,842 of record JAQFJA010000003.1, read on the forward strand.
GACACGGACTGTTTAGATACAAGCTCTACCGCAAAACAATTACAGCTACATTTCTTGGCTAGCACCACAGTCATACCCTGAATCACTTCTATACCCATTAACATGCAATGCACTGACCTATTAATCCTAATGTGTCCAGTCAGTCACCTGTCTCGAGGTGCTGTGGCAACTGTAAAGCTAAAAGCCTCATTTTGCATCTATTTGCAAAAGATTACAGCAAAAGTGTGACAGAGCTCTTTAATTTTGCCTCACAAATACAATGGGAAACTGCACAGAGCGTTAAATGCCTTTATCTGGTGTTTATGTGCTTGTGGGGATTAGTCATATTAGTGCTGAAGTGAAGACTTTCATTACTATTAATCAAAGCATTTTTTGTGCATCATAGCATGAGTCATAGAAGCAGCTTGTTCTTCGGAAGACAGGAATGATGCTACTTACACGCTCTCCTTTGGATCCTCTGTCACCCGGTCTACCTGTAGCTCCCTTAGAAAAACATAAAAATATATATTTGAAGGTTTTGTGTCCTCATAGAAGAAGGTTTAATCTAAATGACTGGAAAAAGAAATCATGCCAACCCTGAGGCTTTTCACCCACTGCACACAAAGTACTGATGTTCAGGACCATGCAAGGGCACGCACAACACCCTATTATTCTAATCCATGCAAATGACGCAGAAAATTCTGTTATTTAAGACCAACTTACATCTGTTTTTTTTTGTTTGTTTTGTTTTTTAAACTTTCGGTTCTGCTGCCTGAAGACCAAAAAACCACAAGCAAGCTTCATCTGAATTTCTTGACTTTGAGAGACATACTCTTCCGAAGGCCGTGCATTGATTGCTTCTCGCTCAGCTCAGGTGTATTGCTTGTATAATATCTCCCTGTATTGCGTTTCACCTTCTGCAAAGTCACGGCCTCTCTGCATCACTCTGGCTTTCATCTGAGATGCTTTCCCACCAGCTGTCTCTACTGTATGGAGCAGCTGAGGGAGAAAATACCTGTCGCCGACTGCATGTCACAACATCTTGTGTCTTCCTATCCCTCCCTGTCACTCTCCATTGCTTCCCTTTACTGTGCTCACAGCAATACCTCTGGGAGCATCTTTGTAACAATTTCGTGCTGGATTACAGGAGCCATGCAAAAGACAATCTGGCATGATGTGGTTTTAAAACGGCATCTCTTTGTGATGCTGTTCTCCCCTGCCTGCTTTAATCTGTAGCACTCTGTATTCCTCAATGCCTGATGGGAGGCTTAAATCTATCATCTTGCCCACTGAAATGTGCTTCCCTGAGCATTACGTTAAACCTCAAAGCAGCATCTCAGTACAGGAGCAAAGCCACCTGCTAGATGGCACTGTTGAACCACCAAAAAGTCAGGCACTATTGGCAGAAAGACATGAGGACAAGACTGAAGAAGGTCTTTGTATTGCTGAGATTTTGGTGGAAGAATATTAACTAATATTCATGAGAAAACAATAAATTGCTGGGGATGTCATTAAGGTGTTAGGTGACGAAAAATTTGCAAATCAAAGAGCAAAACAGTAACACTCGCAGTGAAACCAGTTTGGTATCAGACCATATAATTGGTAAGAAGGGGTATTCATAGCAGATCTGTTCTGCATGTTGTGAACCCATTTTGTATGATTATGTAGTAAATAGTGTATAATATATTTGATTAGTCACCTAAAAGCAGACTTTGCCGCAGCATTTGTTTCCATTTTAGCCGAGTTCATCAGGCAGGAAAATTAATATTTAATCTAAGTGTCTACTGGCCTCTATTACAAACATTTTATCATTGCCTGAAAGCATTAACTGTATAATTAGGGTAAAAAGACTAAAAGTCAACAAAGCCTTAAATCTGCAGGATTTCATTTAGTTTTTATCGTTAAAATCTCAAATATGCAAATAGGTTTAATGCACTCCGGATGCTGTGGCTTGAGGGTGGGTGGTGGGGGGATAAAAATCTGCTGTGCCATCTTTCTGCAGCTCGGCTGATGTAAAGCACTTTCTATAAGGGGATTTGCGGCGTGTTCCCACGACTCACCTTGTATCCGGGAGTTCCATCTTTTCCAGGTCTCCCCTGCTCAAGGAGTGCAACACAAACAAAGACATTTTGTATCAGCTCCCGCCTTCGATTGGATCAGCACTGTTGCACTCCTAGTAATCTCCACAGTTAATGAGATATCTCAACCACGGGATAATGATCCTGATTGCTCTGCGAACACTGCTCCATTGTGCGCTTACAGCGAAAATTACAGAAACCATCTCTGACGGTAATTACATAGAGGAATGTAATCATCTGCAGGACAAGTGATGGCCAACATACTCGTACATATTTTGTCCATATTGTCCTTGAATCATGTTATGATTTTCCCCATGTAATAGTAAAACAATCAGGGATAATCCTGCTGACGCAAAGGAGCTGTGTGTTAATCAAAGCCCTCCAGACTGGACATTATTGAAAACTGCTTTGGAGACATCTACTAGGTGATTATAAAAGGAAGAGCAACAGAATTCATGTAGCATCCTTACAGCAACACCTTGGGGTCCCTCGGGCCCTGGGAATCCTGTCTCTCCGAGTGGCCCCCTCTCACCCTGTCAGAGAACAGAGACAGCCGATGTGTCAGTCAGCAGTGACAAAGGAATGACACGTGGATTGACAGCTCAAAGAGAGTTAGAGTCTGCGGCTCACCGGCTCTCCTGGGATCCCTGACTCTCCACGAGCGCCGGGCTTCCCCTGTCAATCACAAACACAGGAAGAGAACAGACGGCGTTTGACAGGTTCTCAATGGCGTCATATCTACAGAACTTCTGCAGCCTCCCATTTACAATATACCGACTAGCTTACTATAGCTGCACGGAAAAATCCACCAAACACACCACAGGTTTACATCCCAGCTGTTAATCGAAGTAGCTGTTATGAGGCTTTTGTTTTGATTGCTGCTATTCTGTGCGCTTTATGAAATACCATCGACCTGTTGCCAGCAGCAGACTTCAACAACACAGGTGACTGATCAAAGAGGAGAAATTGTTGGTGTAAATTAATTGAAAAAAAATGGAAAAATAAATTTAAAAATCTGACTTACCGGAGGCCCTGGTATTCCAGGAGGACCAGTCAAACCAATATCACCCTAAAGGAAACATTGCAGATATGTCAGGTAGATGCAGTACACATTACATAGAGAAAAACATAAATCACTGTCACGTCAAGCAGACACTTGAGACTGATAGCAGAGACTACTTAAACCGGCATGCAATGACTGCTCCTGGGCTCCTCACTGTTTGGACAAAAGCAATTAAAAAAACAACAACAACACTTTAAATACTACAAGTTTGTATGAAGAATAATCTAAAAAAGGGACCTATAATAAACAACGACCTTACTAACTTACAGAAGTCTTCTACATAGGTGTCACACCATTGAGGTTTATGTTATAGGAACTTGTTTTTTGGTTACTCCCCCAAAATGTGACTGTATAAAAAGATTTACTTGTATGTTGTCCTCATAACATGAGTAACACATGTCTACAAACACGCTCACACAGGCACACACACACATATAGATACACATGCACACACGCACACAGAGTAGTGGCAACCTTTCCATAAAAATGTAGACTTGGGAAGAAGTCGTGTAAAGTTGCATGCAGGGCTACTTTGGTCCATTAAGGAGACTGTGTGCAACAGCAGCAGTTCATAGTGCATGAAATCATGCATCATGTTTAATTACAGTTAACTCACATTACATTAAGACTTTGGCTCCAAATTGCTGTGGTTTTGCTGTGCATCTACTTCACAGATATTTAAACCTCAAAATTATATAATGTTTCAAGTGACTGGATTCTCCTAAACATAATTAGCTTTCCTTCAGTTGACTCAAACCTCCACTGGAACATTAAATACGATTGACTTCCACATTTGAAAGTGTTTTTTTTCACATTTATAATATATTTCATTCTAGAAATACACTTGAAATGTTTTGTAATGAGAATGAAGTAGTGATTTCCCATTTTTCCCTTACTTTGTAATCGTGTGATGTCGTGGAAGCTCAGATGTCTCTCTGTGCTGTTACTGTTGCTTACCTTGGCACCAGGAAGGCCTTCAAGCCCGGGTAATCCCATGGCCCCTGGCTCCCCCTGCGAGAGAAAACAAACCTCCTGCTGAGTCACTACTGTTGGAAACTGAGGGTTGTTAGTTCACCCTTTTTGCAACAAAGAATGATGCTATTTTTGTCTTGCAGTTCTCAATAGGAGGGTGAGTTTGGTGATGAGCTACCAAGAGGTGAAAGGTATCATTATGTGGCTGTCAGTGAACATTACGCATAAGCAAGCGAATATAGATCAAAGCGAAGGCAGGTAAATTAAATTCTGCAGGAGCCAAGATTTCACACATTTCTATCTCTCTTCTTGATATTCTCGGTCAGGTATTAGTACAACCCTTCATGTGTCAATATAAAGATAATCCCTTGAGGACAATATATCAACCTGAGAGTACTTTATTATATGATCTATGACACACGCTGTCACACCTTGTAGGCTACAGATGGGATAGAAAAAGAGGCCCATTTGACAGTCACAATCAGACTTGCTTTCTGCACTAAAAATAGAGCCCCATTCCCAGCGCTGGAACAAGTGATGGCCTCTATCTACCTCATCTTGCTCAACCTGCCACTGAGAAACGCCATCACAAAGAATAGAGGGGCAACTGGAACTGACATAGACAGATTGCGCAGGTAATTGTCACACATGTAGATTGTCATGAATAAGCGAGTGCGGCTAAAGTGGAGAGCGGGCCAGCCAGAGGATCAGCTGTGAGACGGATTGGGGCAATTCCACCACAGCACTGAAGCCGCTCCTACAATTTATTAAAATGTCAAATTAGCATCCTGGTGAAAAATCACTGTGCAACAAAACAATAAAAAATGCAATTGGCCCTGTGAGAATAAAGAATTCAAGTTGATGGCAGAAGCGTGGAATTGTTTCCACGTCTGTTTGGATTTTTTTCAAGCATCAGTACATGGTTGGGGGGGCATTTGAAGTGTAGAAAGAGTTCATAGGTTCCCAGTGGCAAGACAATATGGTACAACAGTTTGCAGGAGATGTGATCTTTTTTTTTGCTGTGCTGGAGTTCTGCTGAGAGTGGTTAAGTGCTCAGGCTTCAGGGTGTATTGACTTATGTTGTAGAGAACCACACAGACAATGATAGAAAGCAACGAGCACCTCTGACTTATGTATTTTTTTGAGCAGCACAGAAAACAGACACATATTTCATTGAATTTATCATGAAAAGCCTCCACTTACTGAGGGTCCTTTGTCTCCCTTGAGACCCTTAAAAGAGAGAAAAGGACAGATCAGCCTGGTGAATGCCATACAAATCAAAAAAATAGCTTAAAATGACATGTGGATACTGCATGTTAGTATTTTTTATTGCTTCGCTTTCCTTGCAGTTTAAGTCTGTAAATCATGCTTACATTGAGCTGTATGTCTCTCAAGCAAGATTACAAATGATAACAATCGCACAATCCAGTCTGCTCTTCCAAACACTGGCTGTTACATTTTTAGCAAAGCATTGCAGCATTTTTTTAAACTACTGTAAACAAATAAGCAGAGCCTGAGCGATATATCCCTTAATAATATCAGCTGATAATTGAGTTGGTCTATAGCAGATATATCAGTATTGGTGCATATATTCTCAGATACTTGCAAATGGCAAAACGTTTTTTAGGGTCGGAAAAAATACTTGGATTACTGATTTAAAAATGTGTAATTATGTAGTTTGTCCAGCAGCAGGCGCGCTGTTTGTTAATAACTAATATGTGAGTATTTACTGTTCTGTGCACTGATGTTTGGATTAAGTTTGTTATAATGTAAGGTATTCTACCTCAGTTAGATAGTAAGTCTTTGACTGGGAAAATCTGTTGCATATTCAAATCTGGACAGTCAAAGTATCCTGTGAAATCCCTCTACCAGGGTTGAAATTAACACTTGCCACAGGCCAAGTGCAGTTAGATTTTTCTTTGGGAGCGTAAATTTTGGGAGCCAAACTTTCTTACAGCAAAGTATGATGATGTCTGTCACAGTCGCTGCTACACCGTTCCCCTCCGCCCGACCTGAGAGCGAGGTACAGGGAGAGAAACACTGGCGAGGATGGAGCGGCGGAAAGTTAGAGTGACAGAAACAACTTTATTTTTTGATTGTTTCACAACGGATTAAACGCCTGTGCTTGAATACTGTGGAGACAGACACTCTTATTTTTGGTTTCATTTTCCTCCTCTGCATTTTTCTTTTAACTGGCGGATGCATCGCTGAGGAGCCAGTGTTAAACGAGTCAAGCATATTTTTAAAATAGCATTATACAAGTTTGTTGATGCGGCTTTTTATTTAGAATGTTTTCAATCAAGAATATTATAGCCTAAATCTACATGCCTCGATAATGTCCTTCTTCAATTAAAAAAAAAAAAAATCTCAATAAACATTTGACAGAATTTCTTTCATTTGTCCGGGAAATTGAAATTTTGAAATCTTCCAGGATACTTTGACCGGCACCAAATTTTTGTCATTTTTTTGCCCTCTAGTATAGGTAACTAGATTGGCTCTAAAAACCCTGTCTCACTCAGGCCCTACAAATAAGGAGTAACTGATAAACTGGTCCCTTTGTTCCTCTTAACACTGATGAAGATCGCCCGTCATTGATTACTCCAGAGGAGCTGCTGGGCTCTGATGGATGCAGCACAGAGAGGATCATCCTTAACATCCAGCTGCGGTTCATGCGCATTGTGCTCTGGGGATATTGGAGTGTCTATCCTGTGTCACCACCTTCAGTGTTCGTTGTGGTGGATGGATCCCTGCGAGGCTTTTGAGTGAATGGCTCCTGGGACTGGACCAGATTACAAACTGTCTGATAAGGGGGAGCAGGGGGAGCTGATAAGCAAATCCGGTCACTGCAGCTTGGCACTGTGCAAAGCAGCTGAACCTCCAAGTCCTTTCTGCATATCAATGATGTCGTGTGTCCTGGGGCGGGTCAGAGACACCTGTTTGAGAGTCAGGGAGCCTCTTGCCCTTCACCAACCGCCAGCTCTCAATGAACATAATTGACTGTGATGGGACCTCAGAAGCCGAGATAACACTGGAGGGCTGTTCAGGTTATTTGTTATCCGCCTCTTCCAGGTTCAGCAGTGTATACAGTACCAACTTGCCCGTGTGCTTGTGTTCTTCACAGCACACTGTAAAAGATTTGCTTCAGGCTTATTGACGATTATGCTTACCGGCGCACCAGGAGCTCCAGGGGGTCCTAAAATAGCACCACCGCTCTGAAAAGACATTTTTCTATGTTACGACTTTATATTTGACAATATGGGTCAAATGCATTTTACCGATAGACATAGATGCTTCCCTGCCAGCATGATTGAAGGCACTGTATCGTACATTCAATGGATCACCATGACATTATCGCTGAGTTAAAGTCATTTTAAACGTCTTTACCTGCAGCTTGTACAGACTGCTCATCCCAGTGCCCTCCACATAAGGAACACCCTAAAATACAAGCAACAGTTAATCTCTGTTCTTTGAGTTTTAGGCACCAAGAGTCTTTACACAGCTGTACAGTAGCTCTGGAGCAGTTATATACTGTTGAGCCCCTTAAAAGCTACATGAGAAAGATCAATAGCTCATTTGGTGATTACACAAAGAGAGGGGAGTGAAGCGCGAGCGAGCGAGCGAGATGTGAAAGGAACAAGGAAAACAGAGGAAAGTAGACTTAATAATCCTTGAGCCAGCAGTAATTCAAAAAACTAGAGTATCTCAGAAATACAAAGAGCACACTGATTAAAAGAGATTTGAGTATGAGAACTAGATAATCCTGACTTCTTGGGTAGCATTAGAACATAAAAGAATGTTTTTCCCATGATAGATTGGTATACGCCTTCTATTGTAAATGTGGAAGGAGTCAAGGTGCTCATTTGGAAGCAAGCAGTCGCCCGTGCCCTTTTCAGGCCACTGAGCCATCCTCTGTCCTTCCAGACTGCAGTTTATGAGGCCAGGGTGTGTGTGGGGCACGGCAGGTTCAAGGGGATGGCTGATGAATTATAGATTTGCCTTTGAAAGTGCTTACTCACTGGCCTTTTAAAGGGAAGTAACGATTCAATGCCAGCGAGCAGGTTGCCACAATTTCATCGCATTTGCACTTATTTGTCGTTTATGTTTTTCTTGTTACACTAAATAGTGCTCCAGTGGGCAACAAAACAAGTGCACTGATGGTCATCTGTGTAGAAAAAAGCTGCACGGGCAAAAGTTTTGGCTCTAACCTTCACTTGATCATGGAACAAAAGATATTTGGAGAGAAAAAGTTTAAATGCGGTGTGCTTGAATAGATGGTTGAGATCTGTAGACCTTGAGACTCTTAATGGACTGAGGTCAAATTGTTCAACAAAATAACAAGCAGAACTGTTTAAGCATACTTAAACGAAACCCTGAGAGAGTTTTTGAGACTCAGGAGGAAGTTACCGGTGGTCCTGGAAGCCCTGGTCTGCCTGGCAGTCCTTCATTTCCCTGGAAAAACACAAACCAGAAGAATTCTTAAACATGTGCATGAAAATAGATGTTTTTCATGGGGTGCTCTTTATCATTTTTATTACAGGAACTGGAGTCATACAGTTTTTCTCATTTTACCCATTTTTCTTAAAATGTATGATGATACTACATTCATAGAAAAAAAAGTGTAAAAGTCATTAATACTACGAGTCAAACCCATTTATTTATTACAGGCTTTGAGCCATGATATAAACACATCTGAATACCCTGCATGCAAATTAGTAACAGAGGGTTTTAAGTCAGATAGTGTGCCAGTTCACCCCCTGAATAGTCTAAATATAACCCTGAAAGGCCTGTGCACAGCATACATTACAAAGACATTTCTTAAGTGATAGAAAACACCTTACTTTTTCTCCTTTTCCTCCCTGTTGGCCCATTGGTCCAGGTCTACCCATAAGCCCCTGCAAACAGAACAGCATCCTTGCAATGAAATCTGTTTCATCAGCCTAAAAAAAAAGCCTTGCACATGTTGCAATAAACATGACCTGTAACCAATGAAAAAAATGAACAAGATTCTGGATAATATCCAGGCTTCTTACCGGGGCCCCTGTACGACCGGTCACACCGGGAAGTCCTGGCACCCCTGCAGGCCCCTGGAGGACACAAAGTGTTAAAAAATTTAAAAACATAATTACAGTAAGTCCATCTGTAATACTTTCCCCATTGCAGTGACAGGAAAAGGTGATGTGGGCGAGCACTTTCCCTTAACCCAAGGTGTAAAGAGTAAATTATTGATCTAAATCTTGCTGGCAACAACAATCACAGATGAAATAATACAACACAGCTTGCAACTATGCCATATAGTTGCATGTATTATCAATTTCTCTTTTATCACTGAGAAAAAAAACTCCAACAGGGCTGTAAAACATTTTTATTAAGCCTTTAAAGTCTAAAAAAAAAGTGTGCCTGTTGGTTAAAATCTCCTGCCGTTGGGGTTCAATGCTGAAAGTCGACCTATGAAAAGCTTCTCAGCTCCTCTAAGGAGTGCCTTGTTTTTTTAATTAGCAAACACAAGCATGCAGGGCAGGTTCGGTTCTTTATAGCTCCTCAGAGTGCAAAAGACGGGGCAGAGTGCACACCCAGTACTGAGGATAACTTTTGATAACTGCTTTTAAAAAACTCTCAGAGTAGTCTGACTGCAACAGAAGACAGACCTTACAACACATTTCCATTCTTTTGAAGAACCTCCCCCTCAGTGTCACAGTGTCTTCCGGATGGTTAGGTAACTACCAGATTAATTTGTTTAGGTTGAACTTTTTTTTTCCACTCACCTCATCACCTTTATCTCCAATGGGGCCTGGGAACCCTCTCTCCCCTTTCACTCCCTGCAGGAAGGCACAACCAGTGACGGAGGAAAACCAAACATGAAAAGACCTGAAACTAAAGGCTGACACATGTAAACTTCAAACTGTCTCTTCCCTCCTGCAGCACAACTTTAAATCGCCTTACCCATAGCACTGTATCCATAGCAACAACATCTGAGCACATACAGTAAGAGTGTACAGAATAATAGGAGCTGTAGAGCAGCATGTTAGCTTCCAGAGATAATCCAGCAGGCAATTTAAGCGAAGCATTTGGCGATGCAAATCATTAGTTGTAAAGACAACTTTACCATGCTGAGAAGGTGACTAATTTATTTTGTTTCCACACAAACAAATACATTCTACAGAGCGTATTTCAGCCTGATATTTCCTTCCATGGGGGCAGCACGGTGGCTTTGTGTTAGCCTCACAGCAAGAAGGTCCTGGTCTGCTTGTCAAACATCAAGAGGGTCCTAGGTTCGATACCTGCTGGGGCAGGGCCTTTCTGTGTGGAGTTTTCACGTTCTCACCATGTCTGCGTGGATTACTTCTGCATACTCTAGCTTCCTCCCACAGTCCAAACACATGCAGGTTAGGTTAACTGGTAACTCTAAATTTGCCTGTAGGTGTGAATGTGAGGGTGTACTCCGCCCTCGCCCAGTGTTAGCTGGGATTGGCTCCAGCCTCCCCACGACCCTGCAAAGGATGAGCGGTTACGAAGATGAACGTATGAATAAATTTCCTTCCTTACCTTTGGGCCTTCCTTCCCAGGGTTACCCATGGGTCCTCTTACTCCTGGATCTCCCTGTTTTAAGTACAAAATGAACATGAGCATAAGCACATATGCACTCAAAGCACTTAAAAAGGAATTTAACAAGTATCCTGAAATGCAAGAATCAGTCAAATAAACATATTTTAAGTGTCCATTCCATAGGCCTTCCATGCAGATGAGTTACTTGTACCTTTTCTCCCACCAAGCCTTCTACTCCTTGCGCTCCGGGGGATCCCTTCTCTCCCTTCTGCCCAGGAAGCCCTGGGACTCTCATCTGGCACACACTGCAGGCATTCTGCCAGTGCAGGCAAGGCAGGAAGCAAAAAGTGTTGGCACAGATAAGATTTCATCAAGCTGAGCTGGAGCACTGCATTTTCGCCCTTTATTATGTCACATCCCCTGGGTGGAGGACAAGACCCCAACTGACACAAAATGTTCTCTAAATGTCTGCAGAGCAGAAATAATGTGAACCCACCACGAGTGTCTCCAAGAGTGTCTCCCATCTAGGTGAGTGGTGAACTTTGTCAAACTCATTGACTGTGACATTTAGGTGAGAATCTTAAATATCACTGTCCCTGATCCAGTCTCGATATAGGCAGAGCACCTTCTAGGAAATATGTGGGAGCTCGAAGTTGGAGGGAGGCAGTAGCAAAAGGTATAGTGCATCATTAAAAAGCAGCATTGGATGAGAAACTGAATCTGAAATACAAAATGGAAAGAAATCTTTGCATCTAATTATCTTCTAGAAGTCACAGGAAACATTATCAATGAAACAAAAAGGGACGAGTGCTTTTTCTATTACTGCGGTTATGAATGAAAAGAAAAAAAAAGACAGCAGCGGAATGTGTTTTCAATCCTTTTTCATAGGTGTCATCAAGGTGTTGAAAGTATTAATTAAAGTGCCACTAAGCAGCTCTGATGAAGGCTGTAAACAGTAGCTGAATCCAACAGAGCACTTAATGGATAAAATAAGTGACACTTAAAGTTAGGGCTGACAGAAAACCATGACTCTGCTGGCACTTGGTTTTATCTATCAATAATTAGTCATGAAAAGCTAATATATATATTGTCAGAGTTGACGTGCATTATGTATTTAAGATTAAAATGCTTTATTGGGCAAAGTGCTGTCCTGCAGGTGGTGACATTAGGTAAGGTGACTAATCTGCTTCAAACAATAAAGAACATGTCACAAAAGTGCATAAATTTCGATTAAAAATGCCAATTTCTAAATGTAAGAGCCACGAAAGAAGTACTCCATCTCCTCCTTTTGACTCTTTAATCACAGGTTAAAAAGGCTGAAAGCTGAAAAGTGTTTCAAATTACGTTTTGCTTTGCAGTATAAATGCTGCATTTGTTCAGAAAAGAGACCTTGAATACTGTTTGTATTAGGCAGTGGAAGAAATCAGGGTCAATAACCTTGATGATGAACATGTTGGAACACAGTTTAAGAAAATAAAAAATACAAGCAGCAATTTTGGTTTGAGGGACTATATTTGTGCAGTCTGTAGGAAGAATGTTTTAGCATTCTTATGCCGTGCTTTAATGTTTAGTAATTGGGGGTGAAGGTTTAAGTGACAAGGGAAATCTACCAGAGGAAATTAAATTAAATCGTCTAAGAGAGAAGGCAAGTGGGAGCTATTCTCAAAGGCTTCTTTTATAGTATTTTTTTAAATGTTTGTTTTGCATGAGATCTAAAATACATAGAAAATAGTGTTTTAAACTGTAGCGCATACCAGGTTTCACACTGGTTTATCAACCTCACTTACCACATTGCACGAACCAATATATTAGAGGCTATGTTTTGCTTCTAGATACATTTCCAGCATGTGGTATACTATCTACATTTAAGCATACAAAAATCACTTTCAACAGAGTTACTGTCAGATTTTTGACAGGATATTTATATACTTAGAATTTTTATCTTCTATCTGCACTTGGTAATGTTACATTTCTATCTCAGACAATTATGGATGGTAAACCTAATTTAGTTACAACGGACAAACACATTGGGTGATACAGTGCTGCCCCATCAAAGTTGGGGTAGACAACATTAGGAAAACAAGCGAGCTGTACCATGAGACTCTTGAGGAAGCAACTCTGCTACACCCTCCCCTCCATGTTTTGCTCCGTAGCTTGCATTTTAGTTTGCTTGTTTTCCGTTTTCTTTTATGTCCAGTTTACATCAAAGATTCACGATGAGACGAAATTGTTGTGGGGAAAGTTGCAGCCGAGTAAACTGGTCCGTCTCAGCTCGACTCATGCCGGCTGATGGAGTCGTCTGCGACTCGAGGCGAGTTTAACGCTCAGAATACACATTCTGCATGTACCTTTGCAGCACGTCTGCGTGGCCAAGCTGCTGTTGTTCACACAGGCAGTGTTTCTGCTGCTTCTGCCAGCCCCGCCTTTCTACATAGAGTTTTGCTTTAACAATTCCCATTAATAAGAAAATGTTTCATGTCATTATATGATATATTTAATTCATACTGAGATTAGACAGAAAACTGCGTGCCTTGTGAGACCTTCGACCTTCGCTACGATGCAAGGATGAAATGCAAATTTTCCTAAGCATGACCTGATACTTTCTGAACAGCCTAATGGAAATGATATCTTCAGATTCTTCATATTAAATACTTAGGAAATGGTGGTGCTTTTGAAGTCATGATATAAGGCGGAGAAAGATTATATGTTCTGTTCCCATTCAGTTGTGCCCATTGTGTGTGTGTGTGTGTGTGTATATGTGTGTGTGTCCAGCAGGAGGCTGGCACAATGCGCACAGTGTTGTTAGATAAAGTCAACCTAATAAAGTCAGTGATCACTCTTAATTAAAAAGCAAAACTATATAAAAAAATTTCTCTGTCTGTCTGTCTCTGTCCTACGCCGTAAATGTTTCCACAATTGTATCCCACCAATTCACTACATTGGGTTTCTGGTGTGACTGTCATTTTTCCTAAAATAAAAGCCAGAACTACGTTAAATTTGTTCTGTTTTACACAACAAGATCCTTTAAATGTTTCACAAGTAAAACTTTAAATGAAGGGATACCTTATACATATACATTTGTGAGAGTTTTTATTTTGAAAGACAACATCCAAAATGTTAAAACTGCAGTGAATGTTGCCGTTGTGATGTCAATATAACTGTCACCAGGTTATTTCTCTGTCTATTTAAGCAGAGATCTGCACGCGTCTAGCAGAAAAATTAGGCCTCCTGAGCTGAAGTATTGCATTGCTGCCGGCGTGCGTCTGACATGCCTCTCAGCATGCTGTGTGGCTGCTCCAATCCGTAATAATAAAAACCGAGAAAACAAGCAGACGTACTGCTGATGCAGATGCAGGATGTGTGTTCCAGCCGTTTGAAAGTAAGGCATGTATCTTGTTTTAACAGCCAATCAAGCTCATACCAATATCATCTGTCGCTAAGAGGTGCAGCATAGAACAGCCAATAGGAACACATGCTTTTTGAAATTACCTGATGATGGTCTGAATACAGAGCAAAAGTTGATTAAAGAGCATTCACAGCCACAGAGAGGTTGTGTTCTTTCAGACCACCTGAACTGCAATATGCTAAAAGGTTATTATGGAATTTTTGCCACATGACACCAAAGATGAGCTGCCTATCCCAACTTTAAGACTGATTTGTGCAATGTTACATGTTAATTAGGAAAGTCATCTCCAAAACTCTGTATGTAGATTTTTGTATGTAACATACAGCATTCTCAGGCAAAGAGAAACATATTATTATTAACAGCATTTGTTCTTTACCACAGCCTTACGCCTTTTTTTATACTAGGTATGATTGCTGTGAAATAACAAAATGAAAAATAATGTGAAGAGTTTGTTATTTATCTTCTGATACAATTATATCTGTTCTGAAGGGCTGCAGTCATGTGATGTTGCAATACCGCACTACCCTCTATTGAAAGTCTTAAACATGATGTCATACAGTTTGGCTAAACTGTGCACCTGTGGTGAGGACTAACCTTGGATTATCTGAATGGCTTTTGTACAGCTACAGCTACTTCTCCCAGTCATCCTGATGGAGGCACTCAAGGGCTTTTCTATCTCTCTGAACTGATAGCATCTATATATTAATACAACATAACCCTTCAAATGCACCAATAATGTTCATTTATACATGTTTCCTGGCTCCCCTTTGCATGTTATTATTTGTAAAGAGCTGTAATTATCATTCACAGGAGATAAAATACCTTCAGTAGAGAGCCCATGTCTCCAACAATTGGCAGGGCCGTCTGTCAAAGCAAGAAGACAGAAAATCAATGAAACGCTGCCACAGTTGAACAAATCTTGCATGTTTTGGAAATATTCTGCTGTTGTTTTAAATTGCTCAAAACATCAATTTAGAAAAGCGTCTTATGTGCCTTTAAGGACTCTGATTCAGCCCCAAACATTTTTGAACAAATTCCTACTGCAGTGTTTCATATTCAGTCTTTATCTGCAACGCTTGAGGAAACGCTTTAATAACTTTGTTTCTGGAAGACAGAATCCTCACATCTTCAAATGTTTTTGTTCTCCGGAGTTGAGAAAAACATTTTGAATTGCAGCCCATGTATTTAAAACTAAAAACATAAGATTGGAGGCAAATGGGTTTGCCGGATCTTTACGACACATGAATATAAAGAGGTTAACTTGTGAGGCTTTAATGCAACAGCGGCAGCAGTATTCATATGGTTCTCTCTCCCACTGCAGCTCTCAGAACTATGGTGCGATGATTGTAACTTGAAACACGTGAAAATGCAAGAAGGACATAAAAACATGTAACAAGAGTCTGCAGCCAATTTGCCATAAACTACAATATTTCCCTTAAATGATGTTGATAATTAACATTGACTAACTATCCCAGAACTGGAGCCGACTGGAGCGACTTTGAATTTAAAGTGAGCTCAGTGGTTGATCAGTGATGCTGAACTGCACAAATCAAAATGAGATTTTCTGACTTACTGGTTCACCAGGGGGTCCAGCAGGGCCCGGGGGGCCTGGTCTTCCAGGGGCGCCCTTTAATTTAAAACAAAAAAGAAAGAGCTAAAAATCCTCCTGGTGATGACATCATGCAGACACACAAGGCTATAATTCTCCTCTCACACCCGTCTCAGTTGGTGGGGATTTGTTAACAGGAGCTGTGATACATCAGACTTGTTCATCCACAGTGGGAAACTGACATTCTTTCATGCTTCCAGCCATCTTTTATCTGCAGATGCGTGAGGGGGTGAATAAGACTAGAAGGACAGACTGATCTGACTCACCTCTTTTCCTGCAGCTCCAGAAGGGCCAGTTAAACCTGGTGGTCCACGAGGACCCTAAAAAACACCCAGACAATGTGATAATTATAACAATCTTGTCTTCTACAACCACCTGACAAGTAACGATCACAAAAGAAGGCTATTTGTACAGTAAAACAATTGCAAAATCACTGGCAACACCATCAGTGAGCTGAGGATCAGAAAAAAATCAACTTGAACATGCTGGTTTTGTGTTATGGATTCACAGAATTTACACTGACCTCAATTCCTGGTTTTCCTGGAGGTCCCATGGGGCCCTAAGAACACATCACACATCTTGTTAACATCATCTGCCCTCTAGCATGCAGGATCTGATAAAGGAATAGTGTTAAGACACCTTTGCTCTATTGATTCTGTCTCCAACAATCCTGTATTTCAGAAATGAAAGCAGACTCACTTACAATCAAATCTGTGGGATTCAAACTATCAGTGCAGAGCATATATAACAAAGGCAGAGTGCAATACACCAGAACCTCAAAGTAGTGCCCAGCGTTTTTATCTGAGAGTGTATCCAGTGAACACTGATCTTGATTTTATAAAGGAGGATTTCTGTGCTTTAGTACCTAAAGACAAGAATGTGAGGGTATCACCGTTTGAACTGAATAATGAATGTGGGAGACGCAGGCCAATCAATACAACATCATACTCACAGGCAAGCCTGTGACACTCGCTCCAGGTTCGCCTTTTTCACCGTGCTCTCCTGGCAGTCCTGGGAGCCCCCTCTCTCCCTAACAAAAAAACAAGACAAGAAAGCAGTCAGTGGGGTTTCACTGAGAGTGAATCAAGAAGTCCTGGAGAGCAGCTGCACAGCATGATCATTAAGTATTTAAACTCTGCTGGAACTTATTTCCCCTTTTAGTTTCGCCTTTGGTAGCTACAACAACAAGAAACACAGCTGCATTCCAGGCATGGTTTGAAACATGCTCATTATCTTTTTAAACTCAAGTCATGCATTTCTATTTCGTCTTTAGTGCATTGTCTTCCAAACCTATAGATGAGTTTCACAGCAGACATCCTAAGGATCAACACAGATATTACCAACAATGGCTTCGTTCCATTGAGTGTCACAGCAAGCCAGGTCAGTGAGTGAGCACGCACAGTACCGGAGCTCTGGAACAAGCTCGCCTAATAACCTGATGGGTTTCATGATGGACATTTTGAGTTGTCAGAGCAGGAGAAGCACAGGTGAAATTAGTGACATTAATGATGGCTGCTTCAATTTAGGTGAACTTGTTCCAGAGCTCTGGTACTGTGCGTGCTCACTCATTGACCTGGCTTGCTGTGACTCTTAATGGAACGAAGCCATCATTGGTCAAACTTGTGTTAGTCCTCAAGATGTCTGCTGTGAAACCCATCAATACCAAACTTAGGCTGTGGTCAAATAGTCCTTTTTGGGTAGGAAGGTTCCTAACTGAGGGAAATGATCTACAAGTAGTTCATGATAATACGCTAAGGAGAGGTGGCTCAGTGCTTCCTTTTATACCTCCTTTAGCATAGGATACACTGGACCATTATTATAGATTATTCCATCCCTCAATTCTCTGTTGCAGCAACATTCATAGGCGGCGCACTATCCGACTGCTCACAAATTCAAACAAATAATGAGGGACAAAGGATGCAGATCATGTAAGTTACTCATTGCTCACTGATCCTCTCCAAATTGTACCATAATGTGCCTTGACTTGTGACAGTGTTTTAACACTGTAGTATTATTATTTTCAGTATGGTGGAAAATCTGAATACTTTTTCCAGCACTGCTGATAAACAGATAAAAATCAGCATACAAACCATAACATAGTAGTAGCCTGTATCTTTCAAGAAAGCAGGATATGAGGTATTTAATGTAGATTATGTTTTTAACATGGTTAAGTATTGATGATTTTTATAGTAGACTGTGGGCGTAACACCTTATGTCTGTCTTGCATTCAGTAACCATTTATTTTCATACACTGATTGGTATTCATGTCGATAGTGATGAGTGGACAAGTTTAACCATTTTTTAAAATGTCACTTCCGATGTTGCTAATGCAGACGTAGGCTATTTTTTACAGGGTGGTTAATGTTTTAAATTGTCTGCAAAGAACAAGATGGTCAGGATGCACGAGCGGAGCAGCCTTTTGTGGTTCATCTTTGGAAAATGGCAGTTTCACCACAGCACAACCATGTCAATAAAATTCGCCGTCGCATGCTTAGTGAAAGTGCAGTCGGATTCTCTCAGCACAGCAGTTGTCTTTTCCGAAATCCTTTTGAATTTTCCTTTCTCCTTTTCTTGACCACATGACGTTTTCCATCAGGGTTAAGGAAAAGTGGTAAGGAAAGGACTTATTGGGTGACTATTCGACTGCAGCCTCAATATGATGTCATCTGAAAACCTAGAATTCTTTACTACAGTTTAAAATGATAATACCTACATACATAATGTAAGCATATTTTGGTTATTTAAGTGTTACAAAACAGATAACTTTGTTAAAGTAATAATAAATGATAAACAGTTGAAAAGATAAGCTAAAAGCAGTAGTTAAATGGTTGACATAACTAAACAAGCAATTTGCAATAGCTGCGACCAGCAGTCTATGACAAATGGTTGATGAGTTACGGAAGGGGGTGGGGCTAATATATGTGTGGCAAGCCATAACTGTCACAGTGTGCATTTTGAACTCAGCCTGTTCAGTGTTTGCAGCTTTTAATACAGCTCTCTCACTCTGCCTCCCTCTCTCAGAGGCTAACACACACCTGCAGCTCTGCTCTGCTCATCACGGATTGTTAACTGTCTCGCACCTGGTCTCACCACTACATAAGCCTCTGCTCTTCAGTCTTCCCTCGTCAGTTTGTCATTTTGCATTCAGACCCACCAGCTACCTTGGACTGTTTTCTCGTTGCTGACCCTGCCTGTTTTTGACTCATTTTTCTTGTTGAATCCCCGGTAATAGCCCCAGCCTTCTGTTTCTTACCTCAAATTTCGTCATTGTCTCTTGTGGTTTCTGTTTGTGGCTGTTTGGCATCCTCCTGCCTCAATGTTTCTTGAGTTTATTGCCCATTGGATTACCTGTGTTTTATACTGCCGTGTGAGCTTCCCCTCTGTGAGTAAGTTTAACGGTTTAAAGGACTTTCTATTCTCACCTGAACTGTGTTAAAGATGCTAACTCACCCGTTGTGAGAGTTTCTCTCACCTGTTGAATTATTGTTTTCTGCCCCTGCTGTGTTGATTGTTTTTATTACTGACTCTGTCCTGGCTGCTTTTACCGGGATTCTAGCCCGAGCTCTGCACTCTCACCAAGCCCCCAGACACAGAAACTTACTGAACTGGACTGATTTTTGTTTGCTAAACTGAACATTAAAAATAATTACCAACTATCTGCTTGTCTGTGCTCTGCATCTGGTCCATACTTCACCTGTTACAATGACCTCTGAAAGTGTGTGGGTTTGTTTTTATAAAGTTTGGCCATGTTACATGAATCCATTTAGAAGTTATGCACCTTTGTTGTAGGTCACTGCTACGCCCCCTTTTTGCCAGTTGGCCCGAACAGTTAATAAGCTGTCCCTTGGCTCATGACCAACTTTTCCACTAAATTTTGTGCAAGTCTGTGAATCTTTTTGGAAGTTACGCACTTTTTTGCAATAGGCCACTCACATTACCATGCGCTCCTTCTAGCCCATTGGCATACACACGCATGCACACACACACACACACACACACACACACACACACACTGGCTGTCAAAGAGCGGGTAATTTTGTGGACCGACCAATGGACAGAGCAACCTATAGAGCTGCTGGTCGGGGGAAAAAAAATGGATGAACATTTGAAATAGTTATCCGCAACCAATGTATATCTGAACAATAAAATAGTTAGCTAAACAACTAAAAAAAAAAAAAACCAATAGCAAAATGCAATGAATAAACAGCTGAGACAGTTCACTATAACTAACAGATAAATGGCTAAAACCAATCTAGCTTTAAATAACAAGTTTGTACAAACGCAAGCTTGGCCAAAGCACCTAAACAATCACACTGTATGTGAATATCTATGAAGAATACAAAGAAACAACATCCACTTAATTCTACTGAAGTGTCAAATAACATCCAGCTAAAATGAATCAATTCAAATGAACAAAATTTGAGCAAGAAAGGTAATGTGATGACAGACTGCTTAAGCCTGGCATACACTGTACGAGTTTTTGAAATGTAACTCCAGCTCATATTGTGTGAGTCAATCGTCTGCGATGTGACGCCAGAGGTCACGACTCAGGTCCTCACGCTGTATGGTCTAATCGTCAGCCACGACCTTTGGCCAGGCTTGCCAGTGCTCTCAATAGCTAGAAATAACGTTAACTCAAATTAAGCAGCTAAT
>JAQFJA010000003.1:10966244-10982928 GCA_029874485.1 Naso brachycentron
AAAATGTACATTCATAGTTCACTTATCACTCCCTTTATCAACAATATATTTTAATAATGGGGAAATGTATATAGTTACTCCATAATGACAGGGTGGACAGCGATTTTAGGTATACATAAAATAAAACATGAAAAATCTACTTAAGCTTCCACTTTCTATAGGAATACATACTTCCTACGGGCACTGCAGTAGTGAGGTAAAAATGTGTCTTTTCACAGCACATATTGAAGCTACCATCTGTTCACACACAGCTTTACAAAAACGCATCACTTGCTCTGCTGGATGTAACAGAATAGGCAAATGACAACACATTCATCATATCCACTTTACAAGGACATGATCTGTTGTTGCGTTTCTTTACATTTTTGTGCATATAAAATTTTAATTTATGCTTAATTTTTTTTATTGATAAAAAATGAATAGAAGAAAATAAAACAATTTTATGCCTTTCATATTTTGTTACAGTCGCTTCTGTCCCCTCAAGGCATTGTCACACCCGATCATTTCATTACATTACATCAATACATTTAATAACAATAAGAATACACAACAATTTAATAGCAATAACTTTGCTATTGTTGCCGAACTGTTTAGTTTTAAAGTCATAGCAAGTACAGCGCTAAAACATGTAGAGGCAGTCGCCTGTTAACGACCCCAGTTGGGATAATTGAATTTACGAGGGGTCTTGAAGGCAGCACTGATCCTGGTCCCTGGTATCGTGCGCGGACTGTTGCAGAGTCTCAGCAGCAGCCGCCGCTGCTGGCAGGAGCGCGTCCTCTGAGCTCGGTGTGAGGGATTACTGTCCGCTCTTATTTTGTAACGTTCTGTAAAGAGAACACATCGCATCCTGATTCATTTCCCTGGATGGGAGACGTCAGTGTTTCGAAAATGAGCAGTTTTGGGGCATACAAGGAGCCACTTGGTAAGCAAAATATTCTGGTGCCTTCCTTGGATCTCGGTGTGGATATTGTGTAGTTTGCTCTTTGGCTGCAGTTTGTCACAGTTTGGACTGTTTTATTCGTTTGTTTAACATCAACGTCGTAAAATTTAAGACTTTGTAAACTTGCCATACCTTAGCCCAACAGGCTATTGTTTTATTACATTATTAGGCTATATTATAGGCTAGCCTATTTACTTATATTTGTTCATTAATAGGCCCGATTGTTATTATTATCATTAACCCGATCGATGTATTCAGAGCATGTTAAGTTCATTATTTCGGGGGAAACCGCAGTTTCCTGGTTCGTCGTCTGCAGGCACAACCAAGACAGTTTCCACAGCTTCAAAGTTCCCTCACTCTGTTCACGGAAACCTGTTAACTTTGACTTAAATATTGAAGAGGTGATCTCCATCCACTGATGAGACTCACAGTGACGATAGACCATCACAGAGCAGAGTGTTGACGTCATGTAACGGCCGTTTGGGACAAATTACAGGCTGTCTTATAGGTAACATTGAGCGGAATGCAGTCTGTAGTTTTTGTCTCTTCCTGGTGAATGTTCAGTGGTCAGTGCGCTATAAGCCAGTCTGTGCGCATGGTGTATCCATATGAGCGCAGCTGCGCTGTGCTCTGCCTCCCGCATTTCTGCTGTCAGCCAACTTCAAAAACCTCCAACATAAACCGAACTAGTCACACTGCACAGCGGTTTGTAAACTGGAACTAATACTTTATTGATGGTTAATAAAAAAGTTTACTGATGCCTTATAGAACCGTTCAAAGCCATTAATAACGTTGCCTGGTCGTGAAAAATCCCTTTTGCTGGTAATTAACCGCCCCTAAAATGTCAGTTACTTGCTTTTGCTGTTGTCTTAAAATGAGCCAGACAGCTACCGTAGTTTAAAGTGTCATGATCGGGGACGGCAAAGAAACTTCAATTTAGAAAAAGCAAGGTTAAAATTTTAACATGACGTGACCCATCAAAGCAGATTTGATTACTCGTCAAATAAATTCATTCAGAATCAAATTCTGATGCAGATCTTCCAGGTGTGTTTTCGGAGTCTCTTGTGTTTGTTTTTAAATTCTCTTTCCCTTATTTTTTTTGGTTTGTTTCTTCACACTTGCATGTATGTACATGTGGTGGTAAATAGGCTACTGTCTCACTTTATGTAAAGTTTTGCAGTCAACCACTTTCACACACACACACACACACACACACACACGTTGTTAATCCACATGACTGTAGTCACATTGAACGTTAATGGCTGTTTGTCTACAATCCTGTATGATCCAAGTGCACACTGTTGTTCCTTTCACTGTTACCAAACTGTAATTTATAGCAGATCTTGAGTTCAGCTGTAAGCGAAGCCAGAATGTGAAGTTTTGAAGTTTTGGTTCACTTGAATGTGTTTAAATTGGACTGAATTTGGACACCAAAAGTTATTGCAGAGGTGCCCGTTTTTTAATTCTAAATAAGTAACTACATGTAAAACTATTACCTACCATACCACTACTAATGATTTGAAAAGTTTTATAGAATTCTTTTAGAATTAAACTTGTTTTGGCTCCTTCATACCAAAGCTGAGTGATGTCCGAACTACCACAGCTGCAGAGCTTAGTCGGATGATACAAACTGACTCATCTACATTGACGACACATGTGGGCATACAGCTGTGGCACTGGCACTACTGAGTCAGGTGTCACTTTTGTAGATTTAAGAAACTGAAATCATTAACTAATTAACATAAACCACAAGTCAGTTGATTTCACACATCTTGGTTGGTAGATTGGTGAAAAGAATTAAAAACATTCAGTATTAATTCATATTTACTCTAAGCTCCAGCTTCAGTGCACCTGACCTTTCTAACACAATGGCAAGGAAGTGTGGAACTTGACTTTGAGCTTTTTGCCTGAAGCTCTAATGGTCTGACCAAGATGAGCTATTACTGGTTTGTTCTATCAGAGATACTTTTGTTTTTAAAAGCAGATTTCTTCACTGAGACTTGAAAGTTGAAGTCATCACGTCATGGAGAGAACTTCCCCGGTAGAAACAAAGTAGTTCTGATTAAACCTGTTTAGACCGTGTTCTGGCAATCATCAAGAGTAACAGGGGCAGGAAATGCAAATCCAAATGCAGCTCACACACACACACACGCACACACACACAGTGAAAAAGACACACCTCCCACTATCAGCTACACACATGTAAGTAGCTTGAGTCAGTCTAGACTTCAGTGTGGCCTGGTTCAGGCATCGGCATGCCATTCACCTCCATTCATGTGTGGAAACAGACTCACGATAAAGCAAAGGCCCGACTACACAGGCTGCTTAAAAACTGTGCTTTATCCTTCAATATGAGACATGGGTGGTCAAAATGGAGAAAAGCTGGGTTCACCTGCATGGAATTATGGCCCTAAGCAATGTATTCTGATGTGGTTTATATTTGATCTCTTGAACTTTATCCAGAGCGTGCAGTTACATGCCCCTGCATTCCCAGAGAGGCAGAAACAATGCTCAACTGATCTGGGCTTTGACTTACACTTGATAATTGGGTAACTGACTGTAAATCCTCATACTTAATGTACCATATTTAAAGGGGAATACCAACCGATGTCTACATATACCAGATTTTCTAGCAGTTTTGCATGTCACTACAAACATGGTAATGCTATTTTAAGTGGTAAAACTATTGCAAGCATGTACAGTCTCTGACAACTCTCTTTTCTGGTGTGTTTAAGGACTTTGCCAGGTGGTTTTTAACGTGAGGCCGATACGATACGTATCTGGATGCACTGTCAACGATCCAATGCGTTAAAGATGCAAATGCAGCAACTACTGATGTGATGCGATACGATGCCATTCACACCCCAGTCATGACGCAGTGCAATTCAACACAGTGTGATTCAACACAGACAATACAATATGACTGAACAATGCAAAGGAATGATCCTACGCAATTCCATGAGTTTGATCGTTCATTAATTAATGGTTTATCCAATCCAAGCTAAAATGAGGGGAAAAGCTGAAAAACCTGTCTAACCGAACTGTAAATGTCTTATGAAATGGTTGAAATGAGAAATGTGTGTTATTATTAAAGTGTTCTTAAAGTGGGGTTTTTTTGTTGTCCACTAAATCTTTAAATGTGACCATTGCAGTACACCCTCCTAACTGATGGTGTCACTGTAGAGCTGAAGTTGTAAAGTTTTAACCCTGAATCATTGCCCCCAACATGGCCGGTGCAATCTTTGTTTTGAGAGCAATTTCAGGCGGACCAGAACAACCTTGTTATTAAAAACTATTCAATATAAAAACTATTCCATATAAAATAAAAGGAATGTACCGACACGACAGTTTACAACCTTGGCGACCTGGCAGGTCCTGCTTATTTGTTATTACTACATGTGGGAAATAATAGGAGCCTTTAGTAGAAGTCTCTCTACCGATCTGTGCGGTGTGGACCTGAGACTCACACAGTACATCTGCGGCGCACGTTAACATAAAGTAAGTCCAATTTAGGGGGAATAAAAATAGCAAATTATCAAATTATTGGATTTCTAAACAAATGCATAAAACATCTAATGATCAATGAGGTCGGATTCTACTGATGCAAACATTTAACAGCCGTTGCATTTTGATTTCTTTCCAAAATTGCACCCATTCACAGCTGCTCTACCGTACATGTGCATCTTGCCCACCCGTGTCCCAGCATCGATCAGTTAATCTTCCCATCCCTGCTGCACAGCTTTGGTCTGCTGTAGAGATGCACCGATCTGATATTTATATCAGGTATTGGCCCCAATATTGAAAAAAAATCTAGATTGGTCATCAGTGACAATGGGCCTGATCCATGGGGGCCAGTCTATTCAGTCTAGTTCTGTGCCTGTGCAGCATGTGACGTAATGCGCTCAGCACAAGGGTAGACTGTTACCAAACTAGCAAACACGCACGGTGCAGCTGACAGCATGGAGCGAGCCAAAGGTTCACCTGTTTGGAAATATTTCACGTTGGCTACGCCAGCCAGTTTGTTATTTTGTCTTACAAAGTTAGGACAGTAATGTTTAAGTCAAGCCTGATGTTGCCTTGCAAAAAAGAATGATCCCAGCCTCTTCCACACAGTGAGGCATGCAGTCCATTAGTCTGTTGTATGGGATTGGAAATCGGTAGATACTGAATCCCAGGTATCGGAATCGGTATTGGAGGCGAAAAAGGCGGCTCGGTGCATCCCTAGTCTGCAGAAGAGCTCTGTGTTTGCCAGTTGTGTATGTAACGACAGGTGACTGTTACATGCGGTTCAGTGGAAAGTGCTGTTCACAAAACTGTGGGCAAAGACTGTTTTTCAGCAAATGACAACAAAGCCTGCAGCTCAGTTGCATTGTTATCAAGTTTCTTTAGTTTTGCAGTATTGTTTTTTCTTGATGGGACAGTGAAACGTGTTTTTAGCTCTCATCTTTTGCTTGTTTATCTTCACACTGACTCAGTCTGGTGTTGATCAGGGGACGGGCCTCTTCCTCAGGTGCTTTGCTCAACGATAGCTATGCAGAGTTGTTTACTTGTGATATGCTAGCCTCACCTGGAGAATATTCCCCTGCACCTCATTTTCCTTCAGTTTCCTGAAGTAGTTCTATACAGAACTTGGTGGTTGTTGTTTCTGCATGTCTTCTGCAAAGTAGACCCAGGAAAGACCCTTGAGGCACACCATGTGAAGGGGTTTTTTTTGTTTGTTTGTTTTTCGTTTTTAACGAACACGAGAACAAGCAATAACTGTTCGCTGATTGGCCCGCACGATTTTAGGCCGGAGAAAACCAAAGTGTATTGAGAGTTCCCTGACTGTGTGGTAGCTTAAGATTATTAAGTGGACCACCAGTGGGCGCTAGCCTGGCTATAGTTACCTTGCAATTAATCGCAACTTAACTGCACATTTTTTTCAGTTCTAAACGGACCTTGAAGGGATTTTTTTCAGGTTTTTAATACTCTTATCAACATGTGAGGGGACAAATACACTTGCTTTCACGTTTTCTGCCCAGAATATAAACTTACTCCACCAATTCAGCTTTCTTGTTTTCATACAAGTTCTGTATCTTGGTTAAAGTGGGGGCTGTATCGCTTCCTGATTTACCAAACTACGTGGTGGGCTGAGGGTCATGAAGAACGTGTGTGCGTTAATTGTGCATCAAAAAAATTAGTGCCATTAAAGGGAATTTGCGTTAACGCATTATTATCATGTTAACTTGACAGCCCTTGTAATAAGGTGTCAGTGTTGTGTTTACACCTTTTCTCTACTGCCCCCAAGTGGCCGTTTTCTTCACCAACATGAATATACAAAACACAACATTCTGTCCGTGTTCTAATTGATTCCAGATGTGACAACTCCCAAGCAACGAAAGAGCTCCTCCTGTCTGCCAACAGCAAAACTTGTCTAGCTCAAAGTTGTTCCTTTTGCTTTATCCTAATCAACACACATTTTATTGCCTTCTTTATTTTTGTCAAATTGACTTCTGTCTGTGCAGTATAATTGAACAGGAAGCAGGGAGTGTTTACAAAGAACACAAACTGGTCAGAGTGGCCTTGACTCTTCATTGGAAATAACTGCACATAGCTGCTGTAGTGAATAATAATAATGTAACTATAATAATAACTGTGACAGAAAATTGTAATAATAAAAACAAAGGTTGTGATGGATTTACTATCTGAAGCTATTTTCAAGTTGCCGCAAGATAATTTTAATGGCACCAGGAAATTTATGGCCTGGAAGGCAGGAAATTATTTGAAATGCTGAAACTGGAAATGGTTTGAAATACAAGCTTACACAGTTTGTAGCTGATGCTTTAAAACAGTATTGTTTTTGGCAGAGTTCTATGGGATTTCTAATTTCAAACTAATTATTTTGATGTTTGTTTTATCCCTGTACTCGTCAACTTCCGCATTGAACTGTACAAGTTGTGCATGTTCTCCGTGTTTACAGTGCTGAATGAAAGGCGGTAACAGTGGCATTTTTTCCAAATGAATGTGTGGGAAAACATTGTCATTAAAGTATCGCTCTAGACACGTTTAAAAGAATGAAAGATACAAATATTCTGCCATGATTAATATTTAGTTCAATATAGATTTTTTTTACTTTTTTTTTTCATCTGAAAAGAGGCTCGACTGCAAATTCTATCAATCTATATCTATCAATACATCTGTCAATCACTGGTTTCATGCCTCGGTGAAAGAGCAGGGCGCATCAAGATGGCTAACGTTAGCACAGAGGAAACACAAAGAGATTCAACCGGACATATTTGAGCTACTTCAGACCCAGATTCAGATGAGGTCTGGTTTTTCACCAAAATCTGCAGCTAGCTCACGGATCAGAACGCAGCTACCACTTTGTGTTCATGCTGTTATTTTAGCTTGTTAGCTTGTAACAGGCAGTGACTGAAACGTCGCACGGAGTCTGAGAGCTGCTACCTTAATTTTGTTGTACTTGTGTAAAGACAATAAAGTTCTGAATCTGAATCAGTGTTAGTGGTTGTGCTAATGTAAAACTCCCACTTTGTGTCACAGGTCTGTCTGCACTGGAAATTTCAGGTTTCTTTCCCTCTGTTGGCTTCGGAATTTGTAAAATAGAAACTTTAACTTGCTTTGATTCCCAGACTTTTTGGGAGTGCGCAGACGTCGCCCCCTTCAGTGCAGGAATGTTAAAGCACCTCTTGAGTGAGGAACTTTGCCATGCTACAAGTCCGTATAGTCAATGTTTGATAATTAGGAGAGAAAAACTTCAAGAAAAATTCCTTTTTTGACTGACGAGGATCTTTAATAAACACTAGAGCAGAGGACAGGAGTTGTGAGGAGTGATTAGTGTGTGAGATTTTGTTGTAGGAAGATGGAGAGGAGCAGCAGAAGGGCTGTGGGTGACTCTTTATGAATAAGTTCTGTATGAGCAACTTCTCATGTAAAACCTCCAGCTGATTAATAATGTCATTCCACTAAGATTGTAATTTGTTGCTTAATTGACTAACAAGACTGTGTGTTAATGTCAGCGCAGAGAGTATCCAGTCAGGAGTCGAGCTCATCCATCACGGCATGTTTGTACGTGTGCATATATTTCCTCTCGTCTGCCTCTATCTGTCCTCCCGTGTGTTTACTCATGCAGTTCCTTTATTAACTCTCATGCATGACGCCTCACCAAGCATATATGAGAGAGAGATTGAAAATGAGATTAGTCCCAAAAAAAGACGGCAGAGGGATGGATGACTGAGCGGAAATGAAACTGGTGCTAGGTCATCCAGACAGAGAGTGAGAGAGGGAGAGTGTGGGGGGGCAGACAAAGAAACAGCCCGAGGAAAGTCACAAACTAGATAAAAGAACTGAGGAAACAAGGTGAGTGATTCAGAGATGGAGGGAGAGGAGGGGGTTGATAAGAAGCATGAAGAAGAAATAAAACACACATTATATGTCTGCCAGAACTTTTCCCATCTTTTACACTGACTTTTATTGTTTGACATGGATCCTTGAGACACTTGACTTAGACGCATAACCTAAACTTGCACTGTGTAACTGTAAAACCTGGCATTAGCATTAGCACGTTTGATGTCTTTATAATCTCTAAAATCATGTAAGCTGGGTTGAACTGTGCCATTATATAGAAGATCAGATCTCAGTAAATACTAGGGTTGGGCGATGTGACGAAAAATTCCCATTGAGCATCATCACACCACAAATCAATGATAGGCAATATACTCGCATTAGAAAAGCAACTCCTGTAAAAATCTCTCCAGCCCCCACGCCAGCGTTGCCAGGTGGGAAATGTAGGATTATCGTACCAGAGACTCAGAATTATCGTATTTTGAGGGAAATTATCGTACACCCGCCATAACCAAAATAACAAGCCCACTGATGCACTATAGTCAAATATAGTCACTCTAGTATTTAATAGCGTCCTACAGGTGCTCACGGTTTCGTGGCGTCAGTACGGAATGGGTTAACGGCAACTCACAGTCGCTCGACCTCCTGCCTGTGAGCGTCTGCTGACCATTCAGCCAATCACCGCATGGACGTAGGCAATAATTTGAGATGGTCAAATTATCGTTCATTTGCCCTTTTTTGGGATTATTGATCCTACATCGTACAGAGGGCCAAATTATCCTACAAATACGATAATTATCGTACACCTGGCAATGCTGTGTAGCGCTGTTTTATTTTTTCCTTGTTGTGTGAATGTTGCCATGGCATTCAGACACTCCATTTGCCACTTCAGGCAGGCGCAGTGAGAACAAAAGGCTCTGATCTCGACGAATCAGCTCATGGCTCTGCTTCGACTGTGCAAGAGCCAAGTGACAGCCAACCAAAATTTCTGACGTCAGAAATCCATCTGATCATCAGATCGGGTGTCGGGAGCAGCGTATCATTCCTCGCTCACCCCTGTACACTGCACGATAAATGACGCACATTGATGCTGGAAGTCGGCCCGCTTCAAAATGAGTCTGTGTCTCAAAATCGTGTCAGAAACGGGCCAAGATCGTACGGTGTATGCAGGCCTTAAGGTTCACCTGATATGGCAGTGGCGGGACTTTTATGTCTTGAAGTATGATGTGTTGAAGTAGAAATGCTCCACCACCACAGTGCTTCCTACCTTGGGCCCGCGAGATCCTCTCATTAGAGATGACCCATCGCCCTACAAAACAAGAACACATCAGAAAAAGGATTCACTGCACATTCATCAGCCATTCACTTTGAGTCCTGAGGTGCAACCCAAAAAAGCAATTTGAGTGCTGAAATTTAAACAGAACCGTTGAAGCTGTACAAGCTACACTCCACAGTGCAAATAGCCTGAACACAGCTTTGCATCATGGGCTCATCTTGAACACTGTTTACATCATTTTTAATAGTTTCTATGCACAGAGGCGCACTGATGATGCCATACTGCAGAGAAAAACCTGGACTAGAATGGAGGCTACTGTAAGCATTATTTACTGTACAGTTGAGATGGGACATCGATTTCTGTGGTCAGCATGTATTAGTGTTACAAATCCTAGATTGCACAATGTAAATTAGCTTTGCAGAAGTTAGATTTGAACTAACACAGCAGTCTTCCAGTTTGAAAGAGGAATGTACCAATTCACTCAAACATAAAACAGAAAAGTTTGGGAGGAACAGAACTATTTGAGACAATGACTATGACTTCATTTTCTTTATTTTTATATAAAGCAAGAGCTACATTAGACATTGTGCATCAGCCCTCTGCTAAAAGGAGACTTTTAAAATAGTACTTTAAAGTAGAGGGAGATTGCTAATCTATGCAAATACTAAAACTCAAAAGAAACAAAGAGTAAACTGCTTATTATTCATTTAAAGTCCAAATCAATACGGTGACATTTACTACTTGAGCTGGCTTACTCATAAAAGACACTTAGACCACCTGCCTTGAGCTCTGTTTGGTGCTTTTTTCCACAACAAAGACCATAAAATGTTGAGAATCCACTTTCCAAGAATGTGTTCAGACAGAAATTATGTTTGCAAAGAACCATCAGGACCGATGCTAAAGGATCTCAGCTCTTTTGTTCAGCTTTTCAAATATGTAACAACTTGTCATTGACACGCTGTAAACGTCTCCCCTTGATACTTAAACCCACTATAAAGCCCTCTTTTTCTGTCCCACTCCACCGTTCACAGTGCTGGAGTACATTAAATAGGTTTAAATACTTCTCTCTGAATGCAATCTTTTCCTTATTACTCCGCTCAGCTGAACACGGCACCCTTTGCTTGATGAGTAGGCCTGCAGTTGGGCTTAATGTTCAATTCAGCGTGCCCACACACAAACAAACATGATTGTTTAAAGCCATAGAGCACTTGCCGGTAATTGAGTAGTGCAAGCGCCCTCAACTAGGACAGAGGCCTTGGCTGCACACGTGCCTGTTTTTTGGTGAGGCTTTAATGGACATTTCAATATGCAAAGCCATGTCCATAAAAGAGAGTGCTTCAATAGCTGTAAGCTCCAAAATGGGAAAGATAGGTGATTACTCAGTGCTGAGGTCATCCAGTGGTGGATTACCTAATGACACTGCATCTCCATAATATTATGGCAACTACACAGCTTGAAAAGCTAGTTTCCTTTGACCTATCCGCTGCTGGTTCAGTTGTTTTCTGGTCTACTGTTTGTAGTCTAACAGTATCTACTTTGGTGTCTTGTGACTTGATGGCTAAAGCCAACATGATCAGAAGAAAATGACAATATATGGTACCAACCATGTATCCACCTCCTGGTTCTCCAGGCTCACCCTTAGGACCAGGAGGTCCCTGTGGCCCCGTCACTCCACCAGAGTCCCCCTACAAACAGAAAGAGACACACACACAGTATTCAGATGCTAATCGTCAGACTGGCTCTGTCATCGCAACAATGCAAAGGATGTGTTGAATTATACACAGGGCGGTGAACAAGGAACAGTCTGGAGGGTAAAGCAGCGCGGACACCATTTATCAGGATCATTTTGCACATCAATATGTTCAACAGAGGGCGAGGCTTTTGAAACTATTGCATGGATCCTTACAAAGGCATCAAATTTGTTGGGTGTAAATTGTTATCCACAAGGAAGAAAAAGCAGTTTCTGCTTTCTGTTGCCCTCCTCAAATACATTTGCTGACTCTTGTCAAAGATACAGTTTCATTTAAACAAAAAAGTTGCACTTTGTACTTTGAGTGCTTTGTCTTTTAGCAATGTTAGCGACACAGCTCGATGGAGGACAATGTCGGTCAGTCCCGTGTTTTGGTCTAAACTGAAAAATCTCAGGAACTACTGAATGGGTTTTGTACATACATTTAGGATGAGTCCTTTATGTAATTTACCCAATGCTTTAGCAAATGCCTGCAAAGCTAATTACTATGAGCTTATCCAGTACTTAATCTTTAGTCCCAAGTAGCAAATGCTAAAATGATAAACATGGTGTCAAACCGTATGCCACCTGCTAAAAGGTCAGCATGCTTGCACTGTCACTAGGTGGGTTTTCATTAAGCCTCAATTTGTGCAAATTAAAATTGCGAATAGAAACTACACCTATCTGGAAACATGACAATTTCGAAAAAACTTCCATTTATCACCCAAAAAAACAATTTTACACTCTCATGAGGTGCTATTTCAGGTGATTCCAAAAAGCCATATTTCTCAAAACTGTAGTGGAAACACTTCATACACATTTGTCTGAAAGGCAGTCGATTCTGTCTGTCTGTTCGAAGGCATAAGCATTATGCTTCTGCCTGTACCTTTTCAGTCATGATCATCATACATTAATTGCTTTGTTAGGTGATCTAGAATACATATATTTATTGTACATTAAAGTGTTTATTGTAGATACTGTTTGTCCTTGCTGTGCTGTGTGTGATAACTGAATAAACATACAGCTAAACATACATACAGCTTATGCCAGAACTTGATCATGGGGCTCCTGGACTGAGGTTGGCACCTATTTGATTGGATTCTGTCTGTCACTCAATATTCGTAAATAAATAGCATGTAATATTTTCTGTTATCTAGGCCTATTCTTTTCCTATATTATATCCATATATTATATCATATTTCTATTTCTCTTTTATTTACTTAGTTCAGTTTCTTAGCCCGCTTGTTTTTTGTGGCTGTTTTCGGATGTTGGCCTAATTTCATCTGCTACAAGTCGACAGGAAAGTGAAGGGACAGAAGCAGTGAGAGACCGAGGAGATGTTCGCCGTTATTAGTGGTTTTCATGCCCCTCTGCTGGTTTTTAAGTTATTGTGAATGCTCTGATTAATAAATGTAAGGAATTAATGCTCATTTTGTGGTGACAGTTCTTGTTCTATCTTGTTGCACTGCAAGCCAGGTGTGTTGTCTGGTGTGCTCCGGACACTGTAGATTTTTGATGCATTCTGTGACCTTTTTTTCTAGCGCCCAGACCCACCACCATTGCAGTCGCTGCAATTGAAATATTTTTACCCATCCATCCTCATACTTTACTATTATCAGGAGAGGAAAAGTTACATGACATCACTCAGTGGAAACACAGTCTTATCATTACTGTGTTATGTCAACATTTGGGTAATATCACTTAAGTTTTGTGCTAATCTGTAACGGAAACCCGCCAAGTGTGTGAATGTTAGCATGCTAACATCAGTATTAGCTTAAGCTTCACCATTCCTAACGGCAGCCTCACAGAGCCACTGTGCTTCCAGACATTTTTTTGAATACATTTGTTTTGCTTTTAGCCACTACAACTTGTTCTTTTGTTACCCCAGTTTTGCATGGATCAAACTAACACGATATACTGTGGCTTAAGGCAGATATATTTTACATATCCACTGAGCTATTCTACTGAGGCACCCTGCTCCCTCCTTGCTAAGCTAAGCTAGCTCCTGGCTCCAGCTTCATGTTTAGTGTACAAACATTGCTTGTTTTTCACATGTATTTATGCATAAACTATCACATGAATGCACAAGCAGAACTGCCTCTTGCATCAGTATAGCAAAGATGACAAAGGAGGATTATAAATATGAATGGATGTAGGAGGCTTAAGCACTTTAGGTTTATTTCTCTGCCCTGGAGTGTAACAGAGTGGCTCCAGTGGGTGGGGAGTCCTGAGTAGAGCTTCGTTTATTTTGACAAGTGACAGACCCCATCAAATATGCATGTCAACTGTGCACTTTCCCACTTTCAGCAGGATTTTGGCACAAGCCCTGCTGCAAAAAAAAAATTATGTACAAATAACAGAGTAGTCACAGGCATCAAAGACAAGAACACAAAGTTACACCATGATTGAGGATGGCATGCAGGGCGAGTAATCTGAAAGGTGTCTTCACAAGTTGTCTAGCATGTTCAACCTGTGATAAAACATCACAGCTTCACATTTTTCTTTGAGGTGAGAACTTGATTTGAAGTTTACCTACCTTTTCTCCTTTCAGGCCATCTCTCCCCGGCACCCCTCCCTCCCCTGGCGAGCCCTGTAAATAGTGGTGAAAAGAGACACATCTATCACCAGGCCTTCATCTCACACACACATTTATCTCCTCCTCCTCACTGCTTCAGCAGTCTGCCGTGTTCCAACATAATTTCCCTTAGCCAGGATTTATGAAATGCCTCTTTTCCCTCCCTGCTTTTGAGTAAAGACAGATGCTCATTACCGAAGCAGGTGTGGAGAACAGATTGGGCCTCTGCCTTACGTTCTTGGCATAAAGCGCTTAGATTTGCCTCTTTACACTAATTAATTCTAAAATTTGATTACTGATCGTCTGTGAAAAAAAAAAATCTGGACTTTTCTTCCAACTTCTTCTATGTCTCTGCCTGTTGACATTTATCTGTTTATGTCTCTTTATTTGGTAGAAGGAGTGAGAGAGTAGAGGATATGGCAGGGTGATAGAAAAAGCAATGAAAGAAGGAAGGTTTGACATGAAGTGCTGATGTCGAGTGCCAATATACTTACTGGCTCTCCTGGGAGTCCTGGGAGTCCAGGAAGGCCTTGTTTCCCCTGGCAAAACACAAATGAAAGCCAACTTTGGGCTATTTTCTCCCTTTGTTTGGTGACAAAAGTGTCTGGGCTTTAAAATGTTTTAGCCCTGCCAGCTACAGAGTAGATACTGACTTTCAAGAGTATTTCAAATAGTAGTGTTGTTTGATGCTGCTCCTGCTGCCTTATTAATAAACCATGGTTAACTTTATGACAAATACAGAAGATTTACATGCACATGTTATTTCAAATTAAACCATTTATTATGCTTATGCTGTAAGTCTAGATTAGCTGTTTATATGCATACCCCTTTTTGGCTTGTTGTTGTCTTTGTATGCATGGATGAACTGAATGATCACATATTACCATATGAAACTGAGCTTATGTCCACAACTGAGAAAAGGAGATCACAAGTATCAGTGTCCTGGCAGCTGTCTTTACATACACCTTACCATGATTGGGTGAAAAAGGTGCCTGCTTTACTGTCAACAATGTAGTTTAAAGGTTCAAACCAAGTTCAAACCTGGTTGAAAAGAATACTTTTTTTCAGTTTTTTTCAGTTTAATTAATTTCATTGTGTGTTTGTGTGTGTGTGTGTGTGTGTGTGTGTGTGTGCGTGTGTGCATTATTACATTGGTGAATTAAGTATTAGCTTGCTAAAAGTGTAACATGCATTTATTTATTTGGAACAGAAACAGAAATTTCTCCAAAACCAACCTGTTACGATCAAGTTTTATTTAAAATGAACACACCATTTCACACCCATAGTCCCACATACACACACCCAGGATATACAGACATATGCTACTGAAGAGTGACAGGACTGGAACTTAGTTAGTGATCCAAGCAGTTAAGGGTCAAAAGAATCTTGGCAGTGCCCTGAAGGTAACATGATGGTCTGTGCTGGACTTGAACCAGCCACCCTCCAGCTACTAAGCTGAGTTCCAACGAACTGAGCTACTGCCACTCCAAAAGAGAAGTGCAACGAGTAGCAACATCAAATTATCTCAGATATTTTTAATGAGATCCAGCTTTAAAAAAATCAAATCATTTTTTCCAGTTCTACTTATGATCTAAACTGGAGCAGCCTTGGGCAGCGGCTACCCAAAAACAAACACAGCCGGCTGTGGGGAAAAAAATTGAAGCCGGCTCAACTTTGGGAGAAACACAGTCCCACATCACACGGCTGCAGCCAATCACATAAAGGGGCCATCTTCCAGTGACTGACGGCCACCTTTGGATTTGGGAAGGAATAGCATACGCAACTTGACGTCGCACAGTGGGTCCTGTTGTATTAATTAAGCGACACTCCCACCGCTGGACTACCCTGTGGTGTTTCGCCAGATCACCTGATTTGGTCTGAATACAGCCTTAGTCTCAATGTTCACAGCAGGTTTGGCATAAATACAGAAAAGACTCACCTCTGGCCCTTGATCTCCTTTTAGTCCTGGTGGCCCCATCGTACCCTGTTACACGGCCAAAAAAGGGTTAGGAAGAGGTAAGGAAAAAAGAAAAATGTCAGACTTTTAACTTGAAAGCCTGTAATATATATTTGATATCTTTCTCAATTCAAGATGGGGTAGACACTAAAGGTTTGCTGGAGAGGCATAAAGGTCAAGAACAGACAGTAGTAAAGGTTCACTTAAGTCTCAGCTAAAGAGAATTCCTACAGTATGTTGCTAGACATTTTATTCTCTCTGACAACAGCTCAAAAACACCACAGCAGATATCTACAGTAATCTCTGGCATATTGCATGGCCACAGTCGAGCTCAAGACTCAATGGATTACAAAGAAAGAAACTTTACTACAGAAAATTGGCTTTGACCAACATCATCTGTTTACTCTACACAGCCGTACACTGGTGTGACCGCCGTTGCAGACACAGTGGAGGACAACACTGGGTTGAATGTGCATAAAGGACGCAGGTAAGGCTCATTTTGTCGGTAGTGGATATTGATGTTCAAGCTTTAGTGCAAGTGCTAAGTCTTCAACGCGTTACCTTGAAGCCTTGCAGCCCTTGTGCTCCTTTCTCCCCCTGTAGGAAGAAAAAGAGATAGACAATCATCATCTCCAAAGACGTGCATAAAAGAAGGCAGTCAAATAAGCCATTCCTCTTGCTGGCTGGGATAAGGTTTAAAAAACTTTCTCTCAAGAACCTTCAGGAAGTTCGCTTTCATCCTGTGTGAAGGTTAGGAACACGGAGTATTTCTTTTACCAAGTTTGCTTCTTTGTTCTGAGACTGTGAATTTTATCAAAGCAGCAACTTATTCAAAAAACTTTACCTCTGAGATACCGTATATAACA
>JAQFJA010000003.1:10986448-10997443 GCA_029874485.1 Naso brachycentron
CACAGAGCACACAAAAGACCTCTGGTTGACTAGTGAGTATTAGTGAACTAGTACACAAAAATATCAATTATGACTTTTTTTTAGTATAGCCTCTTGATTTCAGATGCACATTAAAACACTAGTGTAAACTACTTTAAAAGGTTTATAA
The DNA here is from genome assembly GCA_029874485.1 of Naso brachycentron. Classification (NCBI taxonomy): domain Eukaryota; kingdom Metazoa; phylum Chordata; class Actinopteri; order Acanthuriformes; family Acanthuridae; genus Naso; species Naso brachycentron. The sequence continues at coordinate 10,986,597 of JAQFJA010000003.1, forward strand.
AAAGGTTTTTAACACATTACCACATGAGAGGATCATCTCTGTGCTTAAAGGTAATGATCTGCTGTTTCTTAGTATCTGAAAACCACTCATGAATAGGAATGGCATGATGTGAAAATTTCACATCACAATTATTCTATTGTGATAATCAATATTATCCCGACAATAATCAAAATATTATTACTTTGAAATTAAAATTATATTATTTTTATTGCAGCACAGTTAAGACACACATTTTCTTAAAAATCTTAAATAAAAATTCATACTGTAAATTTTAGGGTGGGGGTTAGGGTCTTCCTGCACAAACAAAGTATAAATAAATAGTTAAACCTCATCTGGCTGTCATTTTTTTCTAGTTTGGAAAAGTTTCATAGTATCGTATAGTATAGTTATATTTGCACACATCTTACTTGACATGTTTTTTGAGGTAGAAAACAACGTGCAAACCAAACTCCAGCCATGGCAGGTTCAGACAATTCTAAATAAATCAGGTAGCCAAATATAGGACTGTACATCAGTGAGCTAGACCACTTTTTCAACTCATTCATGTGAAAATATTTACAATTATCTCGATTCACAATAATCCTAATAATGAAAATTCACCACAATAAAAAATTCACCACAATAAAAGTATTGTGGATGTTTTTTATTCCGATACATGGTACTTCATATTAGTATTATATAGGAAATGAGTTGCCTCTCAATTTTTTTCTACTCTGTTTTTATTTTTTTCTGTCACTGCCTGCACTGATAATCTACAGCTGTTTGCTTGTGCGTGTGTGTGTGTGTGTGTGTGTATCAATATGTATTGTCGTACCTACTTTTTATTCCACGAAAAAAATCATAAAATCCTGAGAAAAAACAATCTAGGAAGAAAATGTAATTATCTGTCGACAATCATCAGCTCATTACATCCAAACGTCCTCAGGCCCTTTGTGTTTTGTTTACCACATGCTTGACCTCCGTATGCAATCACAACAAGTTCAGTCTTTGGTGGTTTCAGTTTAATGATAGAAGGACCAAGATACTGTTGAAGCAATCTTCAAACTGAAAGCAATTTCAAATGGGAAAAAATTTGGGGGTTAGAAATCGCTTGCTGTTTAAACGAACAGAAATGCATTCAAAAACAAATCCTTATTTGTCAATGCTAACAGAAAATTCACAATATTCACTAAATTTCGGCAGGAGGAATTGTGTAAACAGTTGTCCCTTTCCATCCCTGTTCTTTCCCTTCTGTATGTGCATTGCTACAATGGAGGGAAAATTGAATTAGGGCCAGAACTTTTATTTACACCCACAGAAAGCAAACAGGCAAGAAACTGGGAAACTAGAATAGAAACATGTCCTGTCCGTCTGTCTCTGTTTATTGATTTTCTCTGTTTCAGTTCTATGGCAAGTGCATCACCTACAGCACATACGCACCTCCTAATTGATCCAAACTCATTTCACCGTATCGTAATGCAAACACCCACTTGTTTAGCTTTAGGGCTTACAATAATTGTAACAGACATTTAGCCAATTTTTTCTTGCCGTGGATTGTGGGATATCTATCTTAATTCAAAATGCAGTGATTAAAAATAGGTTGTAATATGCAAAAATGTACACACAATTTATTAGTAACTTTAACAAAAATAAAAATAAATAAAAAATGGGACAACAGATAACATAGTGAGGTGCCGGATCCAACCTAACAGTGTTGCCAGGTGCCAGACACAATCTGGGAGGTCCAGATGCTCCGATACATATTAAGAGCTGACACTGGCACTTTACTATTTCTCCCTTCACTTGTTTTACTCCCATTCAGGATTTTTTGTTTGTTTGTTTGTTTGTTTGTTTTTTGTGACAAACACCTGCGTATAAGCCCCTTTATGAGTGTTACTGTGATTAAAGCAATAGTAAAGCAAAATTATTTTTTGTGTATCAGTTACTCACCCTTAGATGTCTTGAATTGAAAATATATTTTTTTCACTTCCACCCTTATTCCGCGGTAAACATATTTATTCCAAAAATGCGAGCCACTCATTTAAGCTGCTTTTGCTGGCAGTCTATGGAGACACAGTTTTAAAACATCAAAACTATCTAAAAAACTAACGTCCAAAAATCTTGAAAGCTTTGTGAGGTATAATCCAAGTCTTCATCGTGTCATAGGCTCAATACTTCCCAGAATGCTGTTATTAGCTAAAAAGCTCCTAAATCCAACATATTTGGTACGCTTTGCCGGGCACTCGACAGCCTTGTACCAGATATGTATTGAACCTACAACAGGACAAAGAAGACTTGGATTATTCCACACGAAGCTGCTGAGATTTTTGGGTTGATGTTTTTAGATAGTTTTGATGTTTTGAAACTGTATCTCCATAGGCTGCAAGCAAAAGCAGTAAAAGTGAGTGCCGTCCATTTTTTGAAAAAATCTGTCTACAGCGGAATAGCTCGAAGCAAAAAAGTATATTCTTCGATTCAAGACATCCAAGGTTGAGTAATTGATACAAAAAAGTAGTTTTGAGGTGAAATATCTCCTTCAGAGCTACACGGTAAGGATAAACCTGACCTGAGCCGCCTCCTTCAGCAGCATGGCCAAAGTAACCTTTGGTAAGATACTGAATCCTCTTCTCTCCCTGTGGAGTATCGTCATAATCAGTCAACCTTTAACCAGCAGTCACTCACAGAAGCAGCTGCTGTCAGTTTTTTCACCTCAGATGCTGAACGATATCTCAGCTCCGTCAGTAGGTGAGCACATCAGACATTTCTGCCAGAAATGTCCTCAAAAGCAGTAAAATGCTTCAAAAAACCTTTTACTCAACGCGACTTGGAATAACAGATTCGGTTTAATACATTATAAAACTCCATTGTAAAGCAATGTCGGCAGCAATAAAAAGGACAGTCTGAAAGCTGAGGCTGTTTTGCCAAGTCAAGGGTGGCGGGGGAGGCGCTGGCCGAGTATGCCTGTAAGCCCCCTGCTCCTCCCCGTCACTAATAAACAGAGGCACAAGAAGGTTTATGAAGGGAGGGTAATGATCTGAACCCTTGCTTCTGCTGTGTAAGGGAAATCAATGCTTAACTGCCAAAATTATCTGCCACAGGAAAGCAGAGAGCACAGACAGAGACTGGTATTAAATATTCAAACAGCCTCATTTATCAAATGACTAATGTTTCCCACTCTGCTGTATGCTATAGTATGCATCTCCTATACCCTGTGGCCCATACCTCACTGCACAACAATGAACACAACTGAGTATTCAGTTTTGATAGAACCCCTCTTTATCTCTCTCTCCCTGTTGACGTGAAATTTAGGGGAAAAAAGGCAACTATTCAAAAATAATTGCAAAGCGAGACCTCGATGTTTTGAACAGCCATTAAACCGCCTACATTGATATCTATTCTTATTAAGGGGCAGACTTTTTGTTGGTTAGACTGAAACCAGTCAAACCAGTGGAGACCGAGTGATATTTGTTCGCTATATACGGCAATTAAGTTGTCTTATTTCCATATAAATCACTCGCTAACAAGCAATGAGAATGTGAGTAAGAATGGAAGTCATCAAACATTGTTTCCAAGCTCATGTCTGAAGCTTTCAAAGGCTCAACAGGCGACAGATATTTAGAACAAAACCCATTAGGCCGGAGTCATCTACATGTCAAACCCCCTGACTTTGCGACACGTGGGCTCAACATGTTTTCATGCAGTTGCAGCATGTCTGTGAAGTCATTACTACCCCCTTGCAGATCTTCCACTGATTTTTCACAGTGTGTTTTTAACTTTAAAAATGTCTATGCAATGAGCTTTATCATCCCCGCGCCACCCACTCAGTGTCACCCTCATCAAACATCAGACAACCACGACGACATCAGGGTTTCTCTGTCCTTATCTGCTTCTCCACTAAAAGCAGCACCAGTGTCTTCCAGCAACGTTTTCCCATAATTTACAATTATGAACATTATGAGCAGGTCATGTGCTGCATAGCCCCATTAATTCACACTATAAAGCTTTCTTTTTCTGTGCACAGCCAAAGATTACAACATTAGTGGGAGATGATGGCCAGAGCAAATGGTGTATTTTGATAGTAGATACACAGGAAATCGCAGTTCACAGTTTTCAACGCCTGTGCAGCTATTTTGGGCATATTTTTCTGCTGTGGATGACGTTAACAAAGTACTTGCTTAAGGCTTGCTGCCAAATTTTAGCATCCATTAAAATTAAAAAAATAAGGAAGCTCTTCCACTGAAAAATTGAACACAATATTCTAAAGTGGCTTGAAAAAGCTGCCCATGTTTCATGGCCTTTATCCATACTGATCCAAAGTTTGTATTGAAAAAAAACAACAACTACATATTATCTGGTAATAGAACCAATCTGCTGGCTTGTCAAAGAATAGAAACTGGTGACAATATGACATGCCACCATGTTGGAGGTATAAAAGCAAAGGTAAACACTGCTAACGCACTGCTGTTACTTGTTTCTGGTCTTCATTTTTCGTGGTTGGATGTGAGCAGCTTACTGATGCACAAAAGCAGAATAACAGTCCTTTATGTTGTTGTTACTCATCCAACATGGCGTTGCGTCCCTTATGACAAAATATTGATCAAATCCTACCTCACGCTAATTGACAGTGAATGATATTCTGAATGGTGGATGCCACTATATTGTACTTACAGGTCCAGGTGGACCAGGAGGGCCGACATCTCCCTGAAAATACAGCAGAAACACAAGATCAATCACTACAGCCTGAGAGACAGAGAGACAAACAGACAGCAACTGAAAACAGGAGAAAATAGAAGCAGATACAAAAAAAAGGGAAAAAATACACAAGATAAAAACATATTTGAGAAACTACTCCTGAAAGTGAGTTGCCACAGGTGACCGCGAACAGCTACATCAATAGGTTTTGGAGAAACAATAAAGGAGGCAATAACATGACCAGACTTCAGAGAAAATACGGCCTAACTCGAGTGATGTGCGGAGAGCCAGGAGATGAGTGGAAAGAAAACATTAAAGAATTCTTGTTAAAACACATGCTGTGATGGGGAGCATTTCATGTGTATCACGTAGAATATTGCCACACTTATCGCATGTGCGTGTATATACATATACTGTGTATAACCCTTCATAATGGGTGCTTTGGGTGCTCCAGGGAACAGTGCTAGATTCCTAATTGTGATGCAATGCATTTGGGAGCCTCCGTTTGTCCATTCATAATTTACAAGCTGTATCTTTTCGTGCTTTTAATAAAACACGCACAACATCTGTGTATATACAGTAAGGACTGAAAAGCACTTAAAGATTGCATGCTGCCCTTTACCAAACTTACAAACCCTCTAAATTATTAATTTTAATAACAGAAAAGGGTTGGCAAGATTTTAATTCCCATCTGGATCTGGATCAAAATACACATGATGATTGGAAATCTGGAGACTACTACCTAATACTGAACATAAGGGCTGAAAGGTTTAATCGAAGATGTTGCACAATTCATCTCCACTCTTCACTCTACTCTGTTCTAATGTTATTTAACTGAACGGCTTTGACTATCTTGCCATCATCAGGTAAAGGTTTTTAGCAATGCTGGTGGCATCGCTCTAGGGATGGCAGTGTTAGCTGTTGCATCACTGATGGAGATATCACTGTTTGATCGGTCGCTGTGGCATTTACTAAAGACAATCAAGGTCCTCAGAGGATGAATTCTGGCTTCGGTGAACCCATGACTTTTCATCCAAAAGGCCATTTAACCTGTGAAATATCTCAAGATTTACTACACACACAGTCATGTTGTCCAATCGCTTAAACCAATAATTTGGTAATCCCGTACCTTTTTTTTTTTTCTGGCACCATGATGAGGTTGACATTTATGCCTTGTTTGAAATGTCTTGACAAATATTGGATGAATCAGTATGAAATATGGTTCATACCTTTATGTCTCCCTTGACATGAACTACAATCACATAGTTTTTTAAATGACTTTTCATCTAGCACCATCATTAGTAGGTTTAGTGACACTATACTTGTTGCTCAGCATCAGCATGTTAAGCATTTAACAACGCACACAGCCATACAGAGCCACTAGCATGGCGATAGATTCTCAGGGCCTCATCTTACACCCGACATAAAGCTGGTATGCTGGTGACGCAGGCATCATTGCTATCTTACATCCAGCGTAGATATCATTTTTTCCACGAGTGTAAGATAGCAAATGCATCTGCGCTGCCTCACTGCGCCCATGGGCAGGAGGTGTGAAAGTGAAGGGACAATGAAGGCGTGTTGGTGCATTTCTATTGAGTATCCGGCGCAATTAAGTCAAAATGAGCTTTCGTTTAGGCCAGAAAAAAAGATGGTTTAAATGCAGATGCAAACAGTCTGCCTGTGTAAGATATGGCACAGCTGGCTGAGATGCTCACACACGTCTCCACAGTCACACACACTGTTCGGTTCTGTTTGTTCCCAACACAGGAGTGTAGATTATTTAGGTGTCCTTTGAACATTTTTTTGATCAGAAACAGTAGCGTAGCCAGAAATAAAATTCATTTCATGAATAATTAATGACTTTTTGCCTATTTTTTACAGCAACACGCTAGGGGTTCTCAGCATAAACACACCTGAAAATGGTCTGTAGAGAGTCATGTCAACAGCATACGAGTGTTACACACGTTTTAATGTCTTTATCTGTAGAATATTTCACAGATATGAAAAAAACACGCGATGATTAATCTCCATAGACAGGGCAGGATCGCAGCTGTCAGATTGTTCTAACAGATCAGTCGCTGACAGCTGGAGCAACATGTGTCTTTATTGAATCCAGAAAAAACAAAGATTGAAGAATTATGATGAACAAGATGTTACACTTGACCAAAAGACGAGGTAACGATCACTGCTACCACTGCTGCTTCAGATATGTTTTTTATTTTTGTGTTCTGGTACTTTGAGTAATCGAGCCAACCAATCTGTCTCCTGACTTGAAAATCTTTTCTCTTTCTATGCACCTAGTAACTCTGCCAGCAATTGTGCTATGAGTTCACTTACTCTTAAAGGTAATGAGAACAGACTTTCTGTTTGATTGTTGCATCTTGGGCCAAACACACAACCATGAATTGGTGAAATGACTGTGCACAGCTGAAAGGAGTATCCAATGTGCGCCAGGAATGCAGGGGGCGTGGCACAGCTTCCCCTGACTCCGGATGGTAAAGATGGACTTAGACGCACCTTGAATAAATTAAAACCTTTGCGCCTCACACTTGCGCCACAGATGAGTGTAAGATAGAGCCCTTGGTCTTTTTTTCAGAACAATGAGAATCCACTAAACTTTATAAAAAGGTTTGAAATCTCATTTCTTGTTTCACCTATTTTGCCTTAAATTTGCCTTTTTCACACAGGTCGTCATTGTAGTTCCAAACTGAGACTTGGTTGGGCAGGCGCAGTGGAGACATTTCATAGCGGCGCGACTCCACCAGAGGCATTACTTCACCTGCAAGAAGTAAGACATTCCACTGTTTCCCAGTCAATTCTAAAATCCATCGCTAGTGGATGAAGTGATCCCTCTGGTGTTAACGTCTCCACTGTGCCCGCCCAACCAAGCCTAGTTTTGGAATTACAATAGCGACCCATGTGACAAAGGTGAATATCTACTTCATCTTTTTGCTGTGTACCAGTTTTGATTTTGATGTTGATGTGTAGGATTATGCGTGTGTGTGTGTGTGTGTGTGTGTGTGTGTGTGTTCAGTGAATCTATGGAGATTTATTTGGAAAAAATGTGAAGTGCATTGTAAACAGTCACATAGTTGCACCATCTGTATTTACACATTTTTTCTTGAAACATAACCCATCTTTGCTTTGAAATATATAGATTTTTTACATTCGGTATTCTGTAGAGTGATGGATAAACAGACGATCTGAGTTAATTAAATCAAAGACATAAGGGCAAAACTGAAAACCTGGGCTTTGGTTCAGTGCCTCCTGCAGGGGGTTTTGGAGAAAAAAAGCAAGATAACTAAGTCAAAAGGTTTAGCCTCTGTATTCTGGTATATCATACCAATTATCTCGCTTGAACTACCTTATCTCCACCACCTCTTTCTCTGCATTCCTCAGCTCTGCCCTCTGCCCCAACACACACATACACACAAGCACACACGTGCACACACACAGGCAGAGTCTCAGACAGCACAAACAGAGGAAATCACTGTGTGAGACACTTGACATTGATGGGACTTACTTTCTGTCCTTTCATCCCGCTGGCCCCCGCAGCACCTGACTGACCCTGTGGGAGGAGGCCTCGGTTAATGACTCTGTAACACGATGGCATTGTAAATGTCACTGCAGGAGAATACGTACAGGGTCTCCTTTCTCTCCTTTTCCCAGCGGGACTCCAGGCTCACCCTGTATGTGAACAGAGCAGATCACTGACAGTGACTGACAGCAAAGGTGGGGTAAAAAACAGAGCGCTAAGAAAGTGAAACTTAGGCAAGGATGGATGAACGAATCTGTAATCAGAGAGAAATGTTTGTAATGATGTAGTAAAAAAGAAACATGTGACAGACTCATGGTTTTATGAGGCTATGGTGTTAGTGCAGCAGGGTAATGGAAAACTCAAGCCCCTGTTGCATTGCAGCACTTTGCCACGTTTCTGTGTTAAATTCATTCCGCTGTCTGCCAATAGATGGCACTTTATGACTGCTTGTGAGCTGTCCTTGGAGTATTTTTGATAGGATTTCTTCCTGTCAGTTATGTGGAGAGCACTTTAAGTAAACATAACTGTAAAACAAATGTACTTGCACCACCCAGTCAATGAATAATTAGGGAGGACTGTGATAGAGCTCTTGAGATTTTTATAAAGATTTACACAGGAGACTCATCATCCCATATGCATTTCCCACCTTATACCAGCTATTATTTTAGCTACACAGCACAAGTGTGGCAAGTCATTAACCAAATGCATCTGGAGTAGGGAAACGCATGGCGTCTAATCTCCTGACAAGCTCAATAAAGCTCACTTGTGATATTTTCTTCCTTTCCAAACAGTAATACACATAACAGAGAACTGCAAAAAAAAAGGAAAAAAAAAAAAGGTTATTCATCAAAGATTATTGTTGTTTTGCGTGACATGTGTGGAGATTTGTGGGGAATGTCTCAGATACTCTGTGCAGAGACACTGTGGAGCATCTGTTTAGCAATCTGAGTAGAGACAGAGACATCTGAGAAAGGTTGCAGCATATTTGCACGCTCCTTAGCAGCGCCTGGACTTTAACAGGCAGTAATTGCAATTCAGTTTCAGCCCCTCCCCCGCTCCTTCAATTCACTAACGACAGCCGCCGTGATACCATTCATTTAATAAGATATAGTCTCTGTTCCCTTGTCCAAATTATGAGCCATTATTAAGTCAGCAGGCTGCCGCCATGTATGAACAGATGGATTGTCCTATTAATATTTTAGGCGGGGACGACGGACTAGTGATAAAATTGACTTTGAGTACTAACTGAATCCTGCACAGCTTTATCAGCCACATGGGTTCTCAAGTTTACCGTCATAATCTTACCAATTATGTCACTGCTGTCATGCTCATCAATCAGTGGCCTTTTTCCTTCTTAAGGCTGCCTATATCTGTGCAGTAAGGTAAATAGACTGCATTTATGTCGTGCTTTTCTAGTCTATTGAACACTCAAAGTGCTTTACGCCGCATGTCAACTTCCACCCATTCACACACACATTCATACAATAATGGCAGTAGCATCCATACAAAGTGTCAAACTGCTCATCAGTAAACTGACACACACGGATGGAAGAGCAATCAGGAGCATTTTGGGGTTCTTGGGTATTTTGTCCAAGGACACTTTAACATGCAGACTAGACAAGCCAAGGGCCGAACCTCTAACCTTTTAAAAGTGGACGACCTGCTCTACTTCCTGTGCCAAAGTCACAGCACGTGTCACAGTAACTGAAAACCATAAAATACACTCCATTTCATTTATAGAAGCAGTTATGATTGACATTCAGTTGAAATTGCAGTCTGACTGTTTTTGTCACTATCACTGTTAGATCTCCATGGAAGATCATTCAAAGTCAATTTATTTGTCAGAGGGGTGTGTAACAAGTTAATAAACCTTTCAAATGAGATTAAGTGCGGCACGGCCAGTATTTATCCAGATTATCACTGTATTTACACAACGAGAAAGCCCAGCATGTATTGGACAGGGAACTAGTCCACCTGTGGAAGTCTGTGGGTGATGTTGACTTTGAGGCACCTCGAGTCATCAAACTGCAATTAAGCCTGTCTGCATTGCTCTCCGTCTCTCCATCAATATCTGCGGTATTCTGTCAGAGCCCGTTGGAGGCTGTCAGTGGGAGATACAGTTATGGAGATGTGATCCATTAGAACGCCGTCTTCCCGGCACATCATTCACCGCGCAGAAGCGTCACTTTAAAACATTCACACTCTGTTGCCTGAGCGAGAGGGGTCTCAGCTCACACAGATGTTAGACAAGCTGCAGTTTAGTGGAACTCGCATCTGTTTAGGCTGAGTTTAAAGGGATAGTTCACCCCAAAATTAAAATTCACTCATTATCTACTCACCCTCGTGCCGATGAAAGATCAGGTGAAGTTACTTAGTATACAAAAACTGCTGGAGTTTCACAGGAAAAAGGCGTTGCAGAGGTTGCATTAGTCTTTCTGATTGTCCTTCATTTTGATGGACATGGCCAAAAAAAATTACTATTCTTCATTATAATTCTATTTTTAAAAATGATATGACGCAATGGCTTTCATTCATTAATTTATATTTTAATAAAATAAACATACCAACCTATAGATTAAGCATTCAAGCCATGGCATGAAGAGAAAGACTGAACAACGACTGTGTGCTCACCTTTAGT
>JAQFJA010000003.1:11008116-11027475 GCA_029874485.1 Naso brachycentron
ATAAGCTGATTATTTTCTACATTAAGTGACTGATTGTTGGGTTTGTAAAAATTATACTAAAAACAGTTAGAAATACTTTCACAATTGCCCAGAACCCAGAGGTAAACCTACACAGTGCATGTTTTGTCCAACCAACACACAAGGTTGTAGAACAAAATTTTGTTTGTATTTTGTAGTAAATTATGCAAACATATAAATAATTTATTAAGTTTACAAAAATAAAAACTCTGTTTTACATTTGGGTGCAAATAATAAGTTTAAATGTCTCACAGCTTAAGAAGAAGTCTGGTGGCACAGCAGCAGATACTTCTGTGTCAGCAGGGTGAGCAGGCTGTGGTTGGGGCGGGTGTTGTCTTTTATTATCCTTTGAGCTCTGTGCAGTCACCTTGGCACACCACACGACCAGCAGTTGTTGTAGTAACTAAAACATGCAGTGTATTGGAGTGAAAAATACAATATTTCCATTTAAAATGTTGTCAAGGAGAAGTATAAAGTGGCACAACAAGGAAAGATTCAAGTAAAGTAGTTCCTCTCCACTACTGCAGAGGTGTGAAAAGCACTCAACATTCACCACTAATTCAATAATAGTGCTACTAAAGCAAGAGAGAGTGCACATTTGAGCTGGGGGAGGGAGGAGGCCTCAGTAGACTGACAGCTTATTTTGAACTTGCCACTTAATCCACACAGATCCGAGCCTCGACTGGCGTCAGCTCTGCTCCGAGTTGCAAGGGTGTAAAAGGAAAGCACAGACATGAGGCCCAGCTCAGTCCTGCAACACAAGCCCCAATCTCAGAGTAAAGTCAACAGCGACAGGGACGCGCAGCAGAGACCCTCGTTTAAGATGACTCCATAATCCTTATCCCAAATGTCAACATGTTCCCTCAGACGCTCCATGTCCGGCTTCCTGTGTCAGGATAACACAGTGGTATACAACAGAGGGGCCAGAACATGATGCATTTTTAGCAATAAAGCAGATACAGCATAAAAAAACCCCACATAATCCACTTGACAAATGACCTGTCAAGAGGGGTCAGTAGATAAGCTGGAGGAGCCTTTTGAAACCAACTCTACAGGACCCAACTCCAACCTGATGCACAGCACACAGGGACGACATGATAGGCCTTTTTTTTCCTTTTATACGCAGCCCCAGCAACGTGGAGGTAAATCAGATTTAAATCATTTTAACATTTGAAGTTTTATCTACTTCAAATACAATATCTCATCTTTTATTTTTGCTAATTTGTCTCTCTATATAAAAAAGATAAAGGTGCCTAAAGCTCCCAGAGGACTCTTGTCTCTTTTTCCTATTTATATTAATTCCCTACTAAATTATAAATCCTATCAGGTTCTATTATGATGTCCAAATTTTGTAGGTGCCACACTATGAGTGCTTTATGGGGGTTTTGGCCTTGAAGCTTAGGAGAAATCTGCTCCTCTTCATCACACATTGTGCACAGTGTACTTGATGGCTTTTGACCAACTTATCACGAGAAATCTTTGGTGTACCGCTTTTCTTTCCTCTGTCTGTCTCATGTGTGACACAGAAGTTTAATATCCTGCGGGGGAAACTATCTGACATTACCAAGCCAAGTTGGTCTGCGACAACGTTATGTAGCTCATGGGAGAGATGACCTTTTCTTGACTGAAAAACTCACATGCCACTCCCACTCTTTCTGCCTGAGCTGAGTCCTGTCTCTCTCTGGGGACGTGCACTCAGGCCACCTGAGCCTTTTGTCTAACTGTTGGGCTGCGTTTAACTGGAACTGACTTTGTAGCTTGTGAGCAGCAGCTGTATTTGCTTTGCAAACAACGTGTACAAAACAGGGAAGATGATAAACCCTCATAATATCCTCATATTGCTTAACTGTGCACAGAACAAAGAGTAGACGGAGTTTTCTGCAAATGTTGTCTGTGTGCAAGGTGCACTTTAGCGGCACAGTGAAGGGCCAAAGATAAAATTAATCATCCTTCCATCCCTCCGGCGTTAAAAGGATAATTTGCGCTAAAATACACAACATCTGGAAGTCAAAAAAGAGACAAACACAGATGGACAAATGTGCACATTCTGCACGCACAGACGAAAGTAAGAGAGAATTTGCCACAACACAGCCCTGTCACGATATTTATTTTCAAGTGAAAATGCCCGTTTGCTCCTGGCCTGTAAAAGATGGAAAAAAAGGACATTACAAGCAAAAATATTTGGTCCCCTCAGTTCTGTGGTCAAACCAACAGTCCTCTAGGTAAATTCATCGCATCCGTATTCAGACAAGAAACAAGCAATTATTCACTCTGTCAACAAAAAGCTAATTTATTCTGTAAATAATTCTGAAATGTCATCCTTTCTTCTTGCAGATATTTTCTAAATTCTCATTTAAAACGTTGCACCATGAACTAAAAAAATTAGCAAGACTAGAAAAAAATAATAAAGAGCTCGCACAAGTGATCTCTAAAAAAAACAAGATTTCTGCAGCAACCTCTTAAACCTTTCACCATCTTTAGCTCAATGACAGTATGCATGTGTTTAATAAGTAATATGTTGGGAATGAATAGGTAATTTTCAGTGTCACAGGTCTTCAAAAAGGAAGGTTGATTTTCTTTCAATAGAGCAGAAAAGTGATGGAAAATCTTGAGACAGGTTGTATATAATCTAAGGGTGATTTTGTAACTGTAGCTGTTTAATAGCATATTCTCAGCTTCTTCTACATATTTTTTTTTTCGCGTCAGTCCAGCTGCCTGTGGGCGTCAGCTTCAAACTATCAGCTGGAAAAGCTGGAAATGGGGACAGATATTCAGTGAATTCCCGCCAGCTATGCAGCTCAATATGTTGCAGTTGACACATTTCTCACCAAACCCGTTTTTACTGTTGAATCAGCTATCAAAGTGTCTGAGATAAATATCGATTATGCTGCTTGCTCAAAATGTCACAACACACTGCAGAGACCGCAGCCTCACCTGCTCTGATTAAGGATCCAATTAGAGACAGAGTGCAAATTCCCTACTTCTGACTGCCCTCGCCGGATGCCATCTTAGGACACTGCACAAGCTCAGAAAATGCCTGGGCACTGGAGCTTGCAAAGATCCCTTGCACTTGGTAAAAGCCTCAATAAAATAGGATTTGTTCCAGTTGTTTACTGAGGGTTAAGAGGAGCGGCCGGGGCAGGAAGAGAACGGCAAAGCCGACAGCTGCCTGGCAGGGGCTCAAATGCAGCTTAGCATTTTTTCACCATTCTGACTGGCACACAATGCTCTCTTTAACTCCCAGCCATCTAAATATTCAGGGACGTATAAAGAGATGGCTGACACTGCAGCCGACTTAAGACACAGCTCAGCTGGCCAAGATTGCACCTATAGTCTCTTGGCTAAAGCTTTCCATGAAGGCTTTCCTCACAGAGACTCAATCATAGATCCCATGTGACTAAATGGCCATTTGTACATGTGCCACTAGATGGCAAACTAGCTTCATCGCAAATTTTGCACATGGTGGGGGACAGAGCCAATGAAGCGACTGTAAGCTCTCTATGAGAGTGGATAGATGTCCTCAATGCATGAATGTATGATGTGTGTTGGGTAACATCCCTAATTAGGCAGTCTGGCAATTAGGCTCTGAATACCGTAAAGGAGATTTTTCTGTAGAGGGCTTACAAAGATGAGAGAAGGTAATAGATGAGTGCAAGAAGCTGCATGAGAGTGAGTGAGAGTGATGATAATTTTCATACAGCTTTATGCCTCTTTTCGGCAGCCACACAATACAAAAAGGGACACAGGTGGCATCACAAGGGTGCCCAGTCACAGAGTGCGGCATATCATTGCATAAAATAACCACTACGGGGCTATTTTAGCTAACATCAGAATTTCACTACCACACAGCATGAAAACAGTAGAGGCGAAGGAGAACACAGGAAATGCAGACAGTGGATGTGTATGGAAACTAAGCCACGGCCGTCCCAAGGGATCCTCAGAGCAGCTCTTTTACAACAGCCACGACTCTACCTCGTCTTCAGCGATGAGTTTTAAGAGCTCATTGACTTTAACAACTCCTAAGGAGAGAAAAGAGGGCTGATGATATTATCTGAATTTGCATTTTTATGTGGTGAAGACGATAAATCTATATTAAACCATGGGCTCCATTCCCACCTATCAGCTGAACGTCTGTGCTGTGTTTCCATGCAAGCTGGGCGCCTATTGCACTGGGCGGCATCGCCTCTTGAATGTTCTCATCTCCTAATGGATGCTGTTATTAGTCTTGGCTCTTTGGGAAATTTCACAGTCTCATCTGGACTTTTGGCCCTATTGTTCACCCACAGCAGATTGCTCCCTTCCTGTGTTTACAGATACAGAGTGTTTCATTAATGCATTCTCCAACAAGTGAATAGGAGAGGCTGAAAATCTACTTTCAATAAACTCTGGTTCATTTTACAAACCAAATATTTGAGGTCAGAGTGAATACACTGTGTAAAGATCCACAGGGTGCAAACTCCGGGTACTGTAGCCCTCTGCGAGTCTTATGCTTCATATCACTCACCACGCATAACAGATTACACTAAGGTCCCACACACCACCATCTGCATAATATCAGGCCACTGTAAATGCGCTGCTCCCTGGCATGCCATTAAAGTGGACACAGATGAATGTATCTAAATTGGTCGCGGGCAGGATGAGAGTGTGAAGAATCAGAATATGGATGGCGGGCTGTTACTGTGTGCTGTAAGTGATGCAGCCTCCCACTACTGCGCCTCTGTGTTCCGCAGCATTCAGGGCTACACAGCCTCCCCCGTCCAGCCTCCTTCCCCCTGCACTCTGAGCTCTCTGTGTCCTCCTCCCTCCCCTTGGCCGAGGAAATGGCAGACATAGATAGAGCTTCCTCGGGGGGCATGCTTCAATCCAAGCATCTTGGATCGAAAATGCCCTTTGGAAGGTATTTACATTCTCCGCATTTCTCAAACTCTGTCTCCTTCTTAAACTGACCTAAAATGCCCAGCAGAGTGTCTTTGTGTATTACCAGACTGTTTGGAGCCAGAGGAACCCCATTGTTTGGATGACTGAAGACAGCGGGGTGGACAGCGATAGCTGGAACAGTCACCAAGGCCAATCACCTCCTGTCCACTGACATAACTAAACGAGTCGAGCGAGTTCAGTTCAGCTAACCCCATCTGACACGTGACACTCCATTAGTCTTGCTATGACCTGGCAGACACTGAAACAACATTCGAAAATGTTGCAGAGGTATTACACACAGGCAAAAACGGATGCCGGGTCCTGATGAATAGTGACACTGGAGCAGCAGAAACGTGCTCGCCGTGTCCCTGCCGCGTGGTGCGTCTCTGTCTCCTGAGGAAGTCGTGAGGTTACGTGTGTGAATGAGGGCCACGCTCTGGCCAACTATATCAAGCCTATCTAATGCTCAGAGGATGTGTTGACCTACATTACCCCTTGTTGAACATCAGCTTTACACGCACACACACACACACACACACACCCACACACTCAGTAACTATAAAAGCCAGTGAACACTGAGCGATCAAAGTGGCCCTCTCAAAGTCTTGGCCCCTGTGTTCGTCCCTGTAATTAATTGGCCAATTAATGTGTGTTTATTCTGGACACCCATGGATATAGTCATACTGGGGACTCTCAGGGAAAGACGAGAGTCAGACAGATAAATCAAAGCTCTGTGCATCTGTCCTTGCATGCGCCAAACGCTTCCCCTTGTAACACTCCGCTTTCCCAACTGGGCCCAAATGTGAGACCTTTTTCATAGCCAATCAGGTCAAATCTTTGTTTCATCCTCCCTCCCAATGCACTTGACATTGACAAGATTAATTGCCTTGTGCACTGGGCAAACATGTTACCTCCCGGTGTAATACAGGTGTCAGAAGTGTGGCTCTCTGGATTTCCTCAACACGAATTTGAACAGAGGGAGAGAAGAATAACCTTTTCCAT
This sequence comes from Naso brachycentron, assembly GCA_029874485.1. NCBI lineage: Eukaryota > Metazoa > Chordata > Actinopteri > Acanthuriformes > Acanthuridae > Naso > Naso brachycentron. The sequence goes on from JAQFJA010000003.1 coordinate 11,014,054, forward strand.
TTTCCTCAACAAAGGGTTAAGGTATCCTCCCCCTCGCCTGTAAAATGGCATCGGGTGTAAATCTTGCCATAAAATCTCAGCTGTGAGCCCTGATGACCTGTAAATTCTTCTCTCCGTGTTTCTCTGTCATTGAGCTTCAACAGGCCGGGCCAAAACTGTAACTACATATCTACATCACGCTCCTGTGCTTAAACACAGACTTAAAGACACAGACCATCCACATGATCACATACAGTGTCTCAACAGATTAAAACAGGTGATATGTGTGTGTGTTTAACCGAATATGTCAAATTGAGCTCCTGGGAATGTGAACGTATTGGATATAATGTAATTAGTTTGTAAATATTATTACATACCTTTCAAACATGTACAAAAGCCGTGCCAAACATGTCACGTAGGCACGTCCTTGCCAGGAATGGTAAATTTATTTACACCTTCAACTAATTTCATTATCTATAATGTCAAATATATTAATGTACAAGGGGAAGAGTTGGGAAGTAACGCATACTTGGTAACAGATTACTGTAATTTTGTTACTTTTCCCAGTAACTAGCAAAGTAAGGGATTACAATTGCCAAAATAGTAATTATATTACTGTTCTTTATCCAAGTAATGCTGCATTACTGTGTCACTAGTAAGGGATGTTTTTTGTCCTCAGATACTATTTGACAATGAGATAAACGTGCATGTGCCGAGTTGTATTATTCTACAATAGGTGTTTTTAATTGAGCTGTCACTAATGTTTCAGTCTCGATAAGCTACTCATAGTGTCGCTATGCTTAACCGTGTCTTTAAAATAGTACTAATCAAAACAAGCTGTTGTTCCAGTAAAGTGGATTGAGTTTCGGGAACTGGCTTAATAGAATGTGCATCACTTTTTTAGGAAGTTGGTTGGATTTGTGAAAGCGATACAGCAAAGTAACGAGTAATGTGACTAATTACTTTTGATACAAAGTAATACGTAAAGTAAATGGTAACACTTTATAATAACTACAGACTTTTGGGCATTAGTTAAGCATTAATAAATACTGAATTCATCATTTATAAAGAATTGTTTCTACATGAAAACTCCTAAGGGTTACGGTTACCATAACCCTTACCCTAAGGACTTTTCATGTAGGAACAATGCTTTATAAATGATAATTTGATATTTATTAATGCTTAACTAATGATAAATGTAGCATTTATTAATGCTTAACTAATGCCTAAAAGTTTGTAGTTATTATAAAGTGTTACCAAGAAAATGTATTACTTTTATAAAGAGTAATCAGCAATAAGTAACTTACTACGGTTTCTGAGTAACTTGTCCAAAAATGGCATTGTGAAGTTCATGGCATAAGATGAGTTTCACTGCTCTTATTACATATACTTGCAGTCCTATATTTGTTGAATTGTGCAGCAAGTTAAAAGTTAATTATTTAAGGCATTTCTGTTTCTTTTTCTTTTTAGATATTGCAAGTAAGCACTGACTGAGAAAATGGAAAACATCAGCCTTCATTCAGCCATCCCCAACAGTACCTTTGTCTCAAGGGCTCAACCCCTGACATCCATGAGGACATGAAGGCAACACTACGGGAGGATGCCCCTTCTGACAGGGTGGTGAAGAAGTGGGATTCTGAATATAAACACAGCACAGAGAGATGACTGCACGAAGGCTGATATTATTCACTCTCTCAGTCAGTGCTGACTTGCAATTTCCAATTACCCAAATCGGAAATACTACAAAAGCTATTAACTTCAAACTTTCTGTATAATCACTGCTGACTAGCTGACTAGCATGCGTATGTAATAAGAGCTATATAACTAATCTCCGTCTACCTTAGGCCCAGTCTTATACTCAAAAGTCAACAGACAATTATGGTCAATAATAAATATGAATCCAATGCATAATGGAACTTGTATGCAGGCTAATGTTAAGAAAGCCCTGTGGTAGAAATGAATTCATCATTATGGCGTTGTGCTGCACTGAACAACAGAGAGCTCTAATCGAATAGCTGTTGTAATTTTATGCATTTACTGTATCACCCGAATCAGCGGCAGCCTCCCATGGAGAACTTCTGGCAGGAAGGCTGCTATTCTCACCAGGGACTCGTTACTTAATAATCTCGCCCTGCAGGTGCTCTGGTAGAGGTCAACGGGCTGCTACGCTTGCGTTGCTGTTCGTGTCTGCCTACACCTATGGAGCACAAAACCACTGCCAAATGTTCCACTCCCCGCAAACCGAACCATAACTCGTCCCCTATCACTGTCACTGCCTGCGTTGGTCTCTGCAGACACACAGACTAATCCAAATGAACCTGAGCCAAGTGCGTTGGATATAATATGAATATTATATATACTGTGGTGGCTCAATTATCTCCAAACAACATTTGCTTGGTGCTGTGGAGGAGAGGCATCTAAAGTCCAGTTACAGCATGCATTTAGCTTTCAGAGAACGGTGTATTTTTTCAAACAAATTATAATAAATGACAAAAGCTATTAACTGTGAGATGAGGATACAAAGATTTAGTTTTACAGTAGACGAATGTTACTGTATCCAGTTCGACATTAATGTTTTGACCTCAGCACCCCTGCATTATGCCATCCATTTGAGAGCACCAGTAGGATATTGGTGCCCCACTTCATCCTGATTACACATAAAGTATTTAAAGTGGTCAAATCGAGCACGCATATGTATTGAACATTAGATAAATGACAAAACTGCAAGATTATATAGTTGCTCCCTGATGAAGGAGAGGACGTTTGACTTAAAGTTTAGCATCCAGTGTGCAGACAACCTTTGAGTAATGTGTTTCTGCCAAGGTGAAGGAAAGAAATATGCCTGTGCCATTGGTCAGGACTTATAGACAGCTGTCTCAGTCATTTAGCACAGGCCTTGAACGGAAAATGTCAAATACCACAATCCCCTCTAAAAGACAGCAATTACCTCCCTCTTCTACGGAAATGTGGACCAGTCCAGTTGCCAGAGCGAAGACAAGACAGATGATCTTTTGGACTGTTTTGACAGACTATATCCCCGCCACTTTAAAGTGTCCAGGCAGCTGTTGCAGGCGTTAGTTACATTGTTTCAAATTTTTGACACGAGTAAGAACTGAAAGTGTGTCTGCACTTCAATTACTGACGTGAATTGATCTGCGTCTGAGCTATCACATGATCGAAAGCGAAGACAGCTGACGAATGTGATGTGACAGGGGTTGAAGTTTTGAGACACAGACCGGTATTATTTCACAAATAGCCCTCTATAACATAAAACTGAAGGATAGTCTCTTCACTGAGAAACTGTCCTCCTACCCAACAACATACATGTGAGCACCGTGTTTGCACCAAAGTCACTGTCAGGTTCTTTTCGATGCCTGCAGAAAAATCTCTTTTGACTTTACTGATATGCATGTGTGGATAAATAAAAAGTGCAGTGATACAAGGCTTTGTGCTGCCTCAGGTCTGCTGTCACAGAACCCAAACGCATTAATGCCACTTTTAAAGGAACCTTACGTGCTTGCATCTATCTGAAAAACATTAATATCAAGAATCCTGATACAGTTTAAAAGTGAATGCCTTGGAGTTGAATAATTCATGATTGTGGGATTCTGTAATTAGACACCAAGGTGGGTCTGCTGTTTGAATACTCATAGGTGAGCTGATTCAGCATAGGAGGAATAACCTGTCGGTAAAATCAATGCATATGTTGGATCTACAATATGAAATGTTTTTCAGTGGTCACTTATACTCTATGGGTCCTTTTATCTGTAGCATTGATATGGAACATAATGATTCCTCCCACAGTAAAAGTCTCTCTTTTAATGGCTTTTTCCTCAACAAGGTCATCTTGTGTGGCCTGGATAGCAACAGTCTTTTCGCCTTCATTATGACTTCTGTACTCTCTTATCTCTTTGACATATAAGGCAGGCATCTCATGTGGCACAATGTCATCCACCCACATCCCCAGCTTTAAGTATACAGACAAGTATTTCTATGGGAAACAGAAGTCATATGCAAGAGAGATACTAGAGACAATTAGAAGGCAGTCGGCTGAGAATGTCACCTTTTACCTGATGCTAAATTCTTTGTAGCATCAAAGATGACAGAAATCTCTCCACCTCATGCACAACAGAAGACACCCTCATGCTCATTACTGAGCTGCAACTCACCAGCAACCAATCCATATCATTTAACAACTGTGCCAAGTGCTTTTATTCATTCTTCAAGCAAATTAACTAAAGGAATAACCAACTAACTAGATTTAAATAAATAAACAAATAAATCAGTGAGGGGAACTACGCTGAATAATTTATTTGAAGAGAACGCATCCGTAGACAGACAGTTGCACTGTTCTGCTTCCTTTAGGGCTTGCTGGAGTTTCATCATCTCGGCAGAAGCACAGCTATGACTAATAAGACCAAACACTGTGCAGCACATCTGTCAGACATGTGCATTTTCCAAAGGGGGACACATGGAGTCCTTGATACAGTGGAGGCCCTCGGCTGATTAAAGGGGATTTCAGATGCTTTGTATTTACACTATTTGCATGCTGCAAAGTACAACAAAGAAAACAGTGCATTGTTATCAAGAGAAAAAATACATATGTTTAAATGAAATCTATTAAAAATGCAATGATAACATATCGGTTAGAACAAGTGATTTCTATTATGCATATGCATAGCGAACCAGGAGAATGAACATGGTATTTGTCAATGACTTTCTCGAGGTCTTATTTTTCTATACAGGTAGATTTATACAGCTAATAAGGCTTAATGTGCTGGATTAAAACTCCAAGACCCTCCTTGTAACTGGGGATTTCTTATGTGATTATTTATTAATCCACAGGAACCTACTACTGTAGAGGGATGAACCCATGTCTGCACTGAACCCACTCACAACTCTTTGCCAACTAGCCAAGCAGAGTATGCTGGAAAGACTTGGCATGACATGAATAAAAGAAGCCTGCTGTGGCATTCCTTTATATTTTGGCTTTAAAGGAGCAGCGTGCATTGACCAAGCGTAGATTTTTAGTGCTATTTTGAGCATGAAAAATTATGTCATTTGGTACTTTTACAAAGCATTCTGCCACCAAATCCCACACCAGCCTTGTATGCACACAATACTTTCATTATGCAGCCTGTATATAGTGTATGTAGATGGCTGTCAGGCAGCCACTTCTCCGCACTGCATGCTGTATGAGCATACCCAATACTTGGCTTGCAAATGACTTCACGGAAAACTCTAAAATTCCAAGGTTGTTCCCTTCAGCGTGCATGTCTTTCGCCTACTCGACCTGTGCAGGACAGGGCTGGTCTACTTTGACAACACAGGGCTCAGCACATCATTACAGCTCCTGATGAAAATTTCAGCACACCACAGTTACAGAGCAGGGCATTTCCTTTTTACTGGTGCTCCCCATCTTCTTTTTTGATCCGCTGTAATGTGCCACTGAATCCCAAAGTCATACTCTGCCTGCCATTCTGTGTCAATGCCATCCATAATAGATAAAACCAAGCCATTCACATTACTATTAATGGTAATGTGTAATGTGGGGGCAATACATTCCTATAAATTCCTAGACATGGTTGGACCAGCCCTTACCTTCCCCCTGACAAAATGAACCACTCATCCATCAAGATAATAAGACAAAATCAAGATTCTGTGAATGTTTGACATGAGGTCACAGAAGCAGGTTGCGTGGCTGCCCTTGATAGCATCTCTGGCATATGTTGCTTTAAGCTTAAGAGAAGGATCAGTGCAAACGGAATCATTCCTCCTCTCCCAACCACAATGTCCTCCACTTCTCCTTGAAGTAAATCTAAATAGCTTAGAGTGGTTGTATTTCCCTCAACAATAAATTGAAGTAGACAGTGTGAAAGATGGTCAGGCTTGAATCTAAGGCCTTGTGAAAGCTTTCCACTCCCGGCTATTATATGAAGGTTGCAGGGTGGTCAGTCTACGTCAAGATATTCTGCATCATTTGTATAGCAGCCATTGCTCTTGGTGAAAGCAATGAGTCCCAAGCATGGACAGGAGTTGCTAATTAGGTGAGAGTCTCTTGCTGTATCAGCTGGCCACTGGCTGGCTGCTGATAATGATACATGTCCACCTTCCGAAAATAGGCTGTCAAACTGCAGAAACACAGGTTGGTCAACAACTTCGAGGCCACATGTAACTCCCAGAGCTAAGAATAAGCAGAAACCTTAGCACATTAACAGTCACCACGAAGTCAGCCAGTCATCAAAGACAGGGTATTAATAGATGAGAACGGATTCTTCAGCAACAACAACAGCAGCAGAAAAGTCTGAAGTGTCCAGTTTAAAGCCCAAGGGCAGTTCTACCTACAAAATCTTCAAAGAAACAACTAATGCGAAAAAAAATTATGGGTTATAGGAAATCAAGAAGCCACGACATCAAAGACAGAGCGAATTTTTATTTCCTCAAAACCAATTATGATTGAAAGACTCATCATAAAACTGTATTTCAGAAGAAAAGTTTACACTGTAATTGATTCCTCTGACACATGAGGTAACAGAGACAACAGCATCAAAAAGCACATCTGCACCAGTCTCTGATCGTGAATACTTTTCTCTGAAAATAGATTCTGTTAGTTCAATGCATAGTGGGACATGATCCATTGAGAAATACATCCGATGATAGTTCATAAATTGTTAATGTTATTGGAACGAGTCATGAGTTTGAATGCATTCACACAGAAGGGTGGAATTCTTGAGATATTTGTGTCCAGATGTCTCGAGTATTGTGCATCATCTCGGCTCTTGCTTAATCCGAAAAAGAACATTTCCCTGACCTACTTATGGGTGCTCTACAGCTCGACCTGCTATATATTTTATATTTTGCTGCAGCTGAGCCGAATGTTTTCTTGCTGTTTTATGACTATTCTCTGCAAGACAAACAGGAATGCTCAGTCGTCTGAAGAGCCTTGCTTTTGATTGCTGTGTTGCAGGCAGGTATTCGCGACAAGTCAATAAAGAGGGACACAAAAGGACACTCTCGCCAGCCGTCCTCGAATGCCTCCTTTCAGCTGTGTGTCAAGGAACAATAATATTCCTGCTGCTGGATGATCTTCAACCCACCATGATGTTAGAATGTTACTAATTCCACAGCATCACACAAATAAAAAGCACTTAAATAGAATCAACTAATAATTGGCTTTTTTTCTACTAAGTTTTGATTTACAAAGCTTTTACAAGAAGACACTTTTGATGCAGATACTACATTTATAAATCCTGACACATGTATCTGTAACCACAGTTATTCCAATCAGAGGCGACAAATAAACGAATGTGGTGTAACGTTTCGGTTAAATCAATCATGGACTTTGTCTCTATCCCATCATGCTGGCCTCAAAGGAAACTGAACGCTGTCCACTGAAGTCTCCCAGCAGGGCTTAACCATGTGTGCTGCCAGTCATACTGTGAGTGTGAGTGTGTGACCCCTTGAGCATGAGGCCCATTCAGTAATTGTCATAAAACAAGCCCACACCTCCCCTTCACTCTTTGCATGCTCAGAGATCATCTTCGCCTCTCTCAAAACAACAACAGCCACTCAGCTGCTGTTTGGCCTTTCCCCAGGCCGAGTCCTCGAGGCGTCACAACCACAAGCCAGGCCACACAACTGCGGGACTGTTTCTGTTTACTCACCCTTTTGCCCTCTTTGCCCGGCTCCCCCGGCCGACCTGGCACCCCAGCCAATCCCTGCGGAAAGGACGTGTATCACAGTGAACTGGGTGCTACATTTATGTGCATTTAACATTGCAGGAAGAGATTAATGTTTGCTTCTTGCAGACAGATGTTTGTGCAACACATTCTGAGCAGAACAATGGATATCTAGTGAGCTTATTTGCAGTAATTGGAAACACAGCAGTAGCTGAGTTTGCATGAATTAAGGGCAGAAATTACATATGTGGTTTCCATTTTTTCTCATGAACAGTTTCTAGGTGACTCCACAATCCCCAACAGGCAATTTGTATCCTCGGCTGATCTGAGCTTCATTCCATTACTTTACATCTATCTTAGTACTGTTAAGTTAATCAAGGTAAACGCTGATTTTGTTTTGAAGTTCTTGTGCAACGATATGTGTGTGGTGCTTCAGTAATTGCTTGTTGAACCTAATAATTGTGCTTGATTGCTTGAGAACATTTTATATGCACTTTGTCTGACAAGAAAAACAGACGAAAATGAGACACTATACTTAGCTGTGGTGATTCATTTGTTACCTGCTCTCCTTTGTCGCCTCGAGGGCCCTGTATGTGGCAAATAGAGATAAATGTTTACAAGAAAAGCAAAAGCACAATATAAAATGTTTTGTTTTTTTTTCCTGTGAAAACGGTTGTAATTAAAGTACCTGGTCTCCTTTGAGACATTCTTTGTCAGCCTAGGAGTCAAACAAACAATGAAAAAATGTCAGTCAGCATGAAAAAAAAGCTCACATAATTCATGTGGTTTAAGAATATATGTTTGCCAGTTACAGGCAAGTGACACAAACAGTCACAAGGTAATTATCTTGGCCGCCATGACCTGCAGAGAGGTTGGGGCATGACTATCACAACTCCCCAGACACCCTGCTGGCCACTGTCGGGAAAGGGCAGACAGAGTCGTCCGTCCACTGGGCCACAGGACAGACACAAGGCCACATGAAACATCTCAGCTTTCAAATACAAGCCCAATGGTTAGTGTCCTCTTTCAATGGGCATCCAAAAGTCAAACGTTGTTGCCTTTTCTTGGAAACGGCTGCAGGTATGAACATTCATGACATTTCTTCCATGTCAGTCAGAAGCCTTATAACAAAAAACATAACAATGAGTCTTACAGCCATAAGATTTGCAACTGTATCTATAAAGGAGTGACAGATCTGACACCCGACGTTAAACATGCCTGAGTCTTTCTGCAGTGCTTTTGCTACTAAATCAAATATTCATATATAACATTGCATCTTTTGTTTGCCTTTGAATGCAGTGGTTTTGCCTCGGGTAACAAGCAATACAAATCTGCTGGCAGCAAGTCCACACTGCTTCCTCTCCTTCCTCCCAACATTTTCTGCCCAAACTCACCAAACAATTTAGTGGCAGGATGTGAGAAAGTTCAGTAAAAAAAAAAAAGTTTGCCTCTCAGGAAAAGATTATTATTTGGCTTTTCTTGATACATGGAAAATTAGCATTACAGAATATTTAATGATGGCAGCAGTGCTCTGTGGACATCGTAGGGACTTTGGTGACATAAAAGGGGCAAAGCAGATGCAGTGGAACACAGTTTTTGGAAGAATCCAGAGCTGATTAAAACTGGCAGACTGATCCCCAAATGATGTGTACATAATTAGCAAACCACCAAAAGTATACCTTTAATCTTCAGTATTAGTCATCTCCCTGGCTATACTGCACTGACAGTATGTGTTTGCATCTGTGCCCACACATTCACTATATGTGCTGATAGGTGACTAAGAAAGCATCTGCGATTTCATATATCTGCTGTCTGCTGACATATGTATCATCAATTTGTATGTGCACTGGAATGATGCCATCTGTGGGCGATGCTCTCAGACGTTCTTCCGATTTTACAAGACTTGTGAAACAACACGAGCACAGCCGGACCAATTATGAGATCGAAATACATAAAGTGTGGTGTAGCTCTTCCTGTGTGTCTGTGAATGCAAGAAGTCAGCAGGGGCAGCCACCAACCCAATAAGTGCATGTCTCACCCTTGTGGGATACAGCCGGTGACTAGCTGTCATCTCCACCCCCACCTCGAGGCTGTGAGCCCCATTCTTCTCTGCCTGACCGCTCATGCCTGTCCTTCCTGGCCCAAGTGAGGATGCCCACTGAGCCCTGTCTATCTGCTCCTTGTTTGACCCATTCCCAGGTTACGGTAATGTGACACAGAGACTGCTCACCTCAGTGCCTCACTTTCCATCTCTGTGGGCTAGATGTTTTAACACTGTCTGAAGCGCCTGGCCAGGCAAAAGGCTGTGATATTTGCAAAGCTCGGTCCAGTCATTTCAGGTCACACCCGCATGAGAACATTTCTAGCTTTTCTTGAGTGTCCTTACATGTTCAGACAGCATAATGAGATGGAAATGAAAGTGTGAACTTACAGGCAGTCCCTGAGCTCCAGGTGGACCCACATCACCCTGTAAAGGAAGATAATAATTAGTAAAACCTCCTAAAAGTTCAGTTAATAACACCTCGGCCAAGGCTAAATCAATACAATATATCTTTGACTTTTAAACATCTAGCCCTAAAGGCCAGCCATCATGTTTGTGATAAAACTGAAGGTCAGGTAAAATAAGATTTACTATGCATAGCTGCAATATTTCAACATATGTTCTATGTGCTAGAGAAGCTATTAACTGGTATTTACAGTATGTCTTGTAAATGAAGCCTGCCTGATGACTTCCACACTGTCAGACCACTGGCAGGTGGGCTGCTGCTATTAAATGCGACAGGCCTTAAAATAAACACAGCCGTACTATATCATGTAAAAGTCCTGCAGTATTAACAATGGACAGGTATGATAACATTGTTTGGTGACTGTGGCATACAGACTGTCACAAAAAGTCATAAAAGGCAAGACGTAGATGTCTTTTGATGCCAGTATACCCCGATGTAAGCAATGATCTCACATGCTTTTTGGCGTCTCTCCTTTTTTTTTTTGTCTTTTGAGATAAAACTCATATATCATGGTCCTATACTTTTTGCAGTTCTCTCCCTCTTTCACAACAAACCCAGCAGTACTTCATAAAGCACTCAGATGAGAAGCAGTGGACTTTACAACTGGCAGCGCATTTTTATCTGATGTGGCTGAAAGAGAAAAGCGGGGCTTGTAGTTCATATCCATTTTGTTGTCTAAATGAATGTCACGGCTTAAATATGCCTGCTATGGGATATGCAGGGGACTCATTACTTTATGCTTCCAAATATGCCTCCCTCTGTCAGTTTCAATACAAACAAACGCTCTCTCCACCCCCACTGCCACCCTCCCGTCCGGAAAATAGGATAAAATATCCTGTGATTCTCTGTTGTCTTCACAGAAACACACAGACCTCATTATAACTTCAAGGCTGGCAGACAGAATGTTGCACCTACAATTATGTGGTGAGTTCTTCCAAAAGACAACAACAACAACAACCAAAAAAAAAAAAGAAAAGAAAAAAAAAAGAGGCCCCAATACGAGAGGAAAAATAAAAGAGCGGGAGATATGGCAACTAATTACAGGAAAAACATTTCATCTCCTACATGGAAAATAATCCCACTGTGGGATGAAAAGAAAAGAAAAAAACTTTAAAAAGACCAATATTTTCTGCATTGCAACACGAGCTAATCTAATTCATGTCACTGATGTCAGTGAAAAGACTATAAAGAGGGCTGCAGATAAGAACAAGGTTTTGCATCAAATTCCTCTGCAGCCTGTCTTTAATCCCTATGAAACCAGCCATAGCCTAATGCGCAGGTCATACCAACATAGCTGTTAAATATCATGTCAAATATATATTTAATGTCCATGTGAAGAGTCCCCGAACAAGAAGGAAATAGTATGTAATCCACATTTTTGCTGTTGGCCTCAGTCGCATAAAATATAGTTTAGAGAGAGCAAGATAAGGGGATTTTCTTGGGTCCACGTCCATTACAAACAGCTATTCCAATGAATATACAAATACTGTGCAAATATAGTGAGTGGAACATTTTCTCTAAGCCTGTCTAAAAACTACTCTATATGACCATCAATCAGCTCTTGCTAAGTTATGATAGCTATAACGGTATTCTTTAGCTGGCTATGTTTGGAGTAGCAATCATAGCAGCACTTCAAACAGATGGGCAAATCTGTTATTGAGACTGGGATTACAGCTCATGAAAGTCAAGCAGACTCCCCGAAGTATCCATTTTCATTAAGAGAAAGAACAATTGCACTGTAATTTTGTCCAGGCCAGTATGTATGGCAGACTCACTCACTTTGTTTCCTTTGGGACCAACTGGACCAACTGGCCCTGGGTCACCTTTCAGACCCTGGGAACAAAGATATACAGTATATTGAAGTTTTCAGAATGAGATCAAAATACTCCTTTAATAAATAAGCCAGCATGTGTAACTGTATGTCAGCGTGTTGACACTCAGTAGAAGTATCTCATGCAGGTGTGAGATTCCCATGCCTGTCACAACCAGTCAGTGAGAAAAGAGCAGATAATGTCAATCATTAGACACCGCATGTACCGAAATTCTGCTGAGAGGTTTACAATCAGCTGGTTACACAGCGTCTAGCCCCGACCCCCTTCCCCTGTTTTCCCTCACCGCACTCAGGTTTAGCAAGGACTGTGATTGTCATTGCTTTTGCACCTTGAAGCGGAGGACCTGGGGGTTGGAATTGAACTACGCGAGCTCGGGGCAAAGTCAAGTCCCTCACTGATGAAATGTGAAAGACGAAGGACAGCTGAGATAAATAGTGATAGCTGATGAATGAGGCCTGACACATATTGGCAGGCTAAATTTGCAGCAAGCCTTGTTAGGTGTGACACATTTGGGCCAGTAGCAGCAACTCTTTGAAATGGGTTAGGCGGGGGACTGGAAAGATGGCGAGTGTGAGCGGTCTGTAAAATGACTCAGAAATACAATAATTTGTCATGGTTAAATTTAGAGTTAGAAAGGCTATTAATAGTGAGTTATATATCTGCAGAGGATGATTACCTACCTTTATCACATTAAGCCTGGCTCCACCAGAGATGTGACTAATTCATTGCCTGTTCCCTGCAAGCCTTATATTAAACGCTACCATTCAGAAAACAGAAGCTGCAGTAATGCCGGTGTAAAATAATTGCCCCTATGGTAACGCTAATAAAACTCGCCTATAAGTTGCACTCAGTGACATGATTGTGACATGATTTTATCAGATTGTATCACTTTATGGGCCCTCAGCCCACACACAACATCACTAATAGGGCAGCTGTCTCATAGTTGTACATGAGAGCCCAATTCTTTATTTAAATCGACAGCCTAACCACTTTACTGGGGCAATCTGACACAAGGGGATCCAGAGGCGGTTATTACCAGAGCGATGGCAGAAACCAAGCAGCGTCTGAGTACAAGGCTTACACAATAGCAAGGAAGTAAACAATGTCAGGTTCTGTTGATTGCGAAAGAGTTGGATTAATCTTGTGATTTTTCCACCATTTTGGTAATAAGGACATTTTGTCTCATTGTAAAAAAGGCTTCTGTACCATAAACACTTCTCTTTTTGTGATCCTTTACACCCATTCTGTGGTTTTTCAGACCACAAGGCTGACATCTGCTCCCATTCACAGCTTTGCGGTTGTGAGTAATGGGCATATTTAACCACATTTCCTAAACACGACCACACAAGACACATTAGTCACATCAGCAACGCAGAATGACTTCATCTGTTAAATAACAAAGAGTCAATAATGTCACACTTATTT